>SCLG01000733.1:19003-50454 GCA_004367875.1 Oikopleura albicans
ACTTAAAAAATCACAATAATTCGCAATAATTCAAAAACATTGGTAAAGCCATGTTGTAGAGCTCGTCAAACTACATCGATCTGACTATTCAGAAATTGATTTGAGCCACTAGGGCCCCCTATAGAGCTGTTTGAAATCTTTAACCTACGCAAAAACACCGCCAATCGAATTTTCTCGAAAAGTTGAGGGGGTCAGCAATACCCGTTTTGCCCTACGGGGCTTCCATATGCCTTAAATCGACGAAAAAAACAAGTTGCGTGTCTACATACACGGACTTCCCCCTGGGAGTTAATGTAATACATTAAATACAATAGAGGATTCCTAAATGAATATACTGTTGAGTTGTAAATGAAGCCCAACATCATTGCTAGGGCAAGCAAGGGGTTGTTTTTTGTGATTTTTCACATACCCTTTAGATAGGACGTGGTTGTAAGGTATGGCAATTGAGCCGTAAGGTCTTTTTATAATATAAAATTTTAATCCCTGCGTCCGAAAAAATATATTATATTCAGTATATTGATTCGATATTATCGAATATAAAATATTTTTTTATTTTAAGTCCGATGGGTAGTTTAAGAAAGAGTGTCTGTCAGACACAAACAAAGATTATGATATTTTGTTATCTACCAATTTGAAAATTATTCCATATATAATGTATATTTAATGGTATACACAAGCGACAACATATGTTACACATAAGATATACATATTACACATGTAAATGTAAATAATCATGTCAATCTACATATGTAGATATAATAAATATATATATATTTATGTACATGATATATTTGTAATTACTGGAAATTATCAAAAATAATGTTTCATTAAGTGGTTTGTCGACACATTTAAATGGTTCGTCGAAAATGAAAATTCAAGTTACAATTGTAATTGGATGGAAAATGTTGTATTTCCATTACACATCGTTTGCCATTCACTTAACGAAATTGGTGTTTTAAAAAGTTCAAATGTATTGGTTTCAAAAAAGGAGTGCTAAATTAGAGGTCTTGTTATTAAAAAACCCAAGCTAAATCAATTTAGCTTGGGTTTTTTAATAACAAGACCTCGAATTTAGCACTCCTTGTTTCATGTCTTTTTAATGAAGACCATTAATTGGAAATATTATTAATAAATTTGATTTGTTGTATGTTGACAAGCGTATTAGAACGTGAGCCAATATATCAAGTGATTTCGGAGCGATCTGTTGCTCGAAAGAAAGAATTCGTTATGCAGTGTATCGTTAACGATAAGAGCGCCCAGGGTATCGGACCCAACAAGAAAACCGCCAAAAAACTTGCGGCTGAGGCGATGCTAGCGAAAATGGGCCATGCACCTTCTGTCGCTGTAAGTTAACCCTTCTTTAAACGTGATCGATGGATCTTGTACAAAATACAATTGACACAAATCTACCTGTGCATTTGATCATATGGCAGAGAAAATAAACATAGAGAAAGTAATTTTACATAGAAAAGAAATTACCTAAAACATTTTAAAGCGTTAATGAGATTGCTAATTTCAAATGAAAGTTTGGCCTGAAAACGTTCAACAAATGTTACCTTTAAAAGCTTCACATTAGAATATTCTAAGTCATATGAACCGGCAGAAAATTCCAATTCATATGAACCGGAAGAAAATTCCAACTCATATGAACCGGAAGAAAAATCCAATTATGAAAAATCCAATATGAATTTTCATATGAACCGGAAAAAAAATCCAATTCATATGAACCGGAGGGACAATCCAACTCATATGCACTGGAGGAAAATCCAACTCATATGAACTGGCAGAAAATTCCAATTCATATGAACCGGAAACGATTTTCCAATTCATATGAACCGGAAGAAAATTCCAATTCATATGAACCGGAAGAAAATTCCAATTCATATGAACCGGGCAAATTTCGTAACCTCACATGAACTAGTGACTCATATTAACCAGAAAATTTTGAAAAATCCAACTCATATGAACCTGCAATTTTTTTGATTTTTTCAAAAATCCAACTCATTTGAACCAGGAAAATTCCAATTTCACATGAACTAGTGAAAAAATCGGAGAAAAAAAAGTCTTTACGTTATTAAAAAAATACTCAAAGGTTAATGGCGATGATGTTCCAAAGGAAAAGGTGGTTGATGTGAAAATCGAAGTGGCCCATTTGCCCCAGTCGACAACGAAGAACATGACGTCGGCCATTCCAATGCCCCCGACCACGATGTTGACCCCGGCTGCGGGACAAACGGCCGAACCCCAATTACAATATTTGGCTTCGCTTCAAGGCTTCAAAGTCCAATTTACCGACTTTCCAAAAGATGGACAATATCTCAGGTAAAATTTCGGATCATTGTTTTTTTCCATTTTCACTTTCAGTCTGAAAGTTTCAGAGTTTCCCTAAAATTTTATAAATGGTGTCTTCATTGTCTGAAAAAGGGGAGAGTAGGAAAACACCTGCACAATTTTTGGTAAAATCATGTATTTAGAAAACACATGGATGCGAGAATGTAAATCTAAAATACACATAGGGTGGTGGTTAGGGGTTTGACATTTTGACCGCTATAACTTAGAGCCTACAAGTCCACTAAGGTCAAGTCAGTTTTTGGGCTTTACTTTGGTCGTTTTTTTTAACCCGACTCAGAAATTACTTTTTTTGGAAGGAGATCCCGGGAAAACCAAGACAGGTATTGACAAACGGTTTTTGGCGTGGACCTGGAAAATATTGGGGCTTAATTTGTTGAAAAATTTTCGGACCGGAAGCAAAACCGGAAGTACCGGTTAAAACACAAAAAGTGCCATATTTCGAAAAAAAATTCGATAACTTTTTTTTTAATTGGGGTCATAGAAGCAGAATTTTATGGCGAATTTATTGGCATAGGTGAAAATTTATTCCTATAGGTTTAAAGGGGTAATATAACCCATATAAGGGGTCAAATTACAAATTAATCGTACGGGGACGGGAGACCCCTAGTTCGAAATGAATTTTTTTATAAATATACTTTTGTTACGCATGTTTGGCTGGCTTAGTATTAATCATATTATCCGTAGTTTGGTGTCGATCGACACATCGCCACCACTAGTCGCGCATGGTCAGGGCGCAACAGTGATTTTGGCGCATGAAGAGGCTGCGACGCAAGCGATGAAGTTACTCATGACCCGTGGCCTCGAGAGTAACTCAAAGTAACTATATTCGGACACATTACCATTCGCACACTGAAAAACGTTTATCTTTTTATCATCCAATTATCGGATAGACAACAAACAAAAAAATATTGCTAAAAGCCCTGCGTGACCAATCATATGACACACACGTGTTCTAATTTGATGAATGGGTACTTAGTATCGGTGTCAAATTACATTTTACCATCATGTTATAGGACGCAACGATCGGTAGTTTTCCTCTCCTATTATGAAACGGCTTATGTATGTTATGTGCATTTGTCTAAAATTATGGTTCTAATTCACCAAAATTCGGGAAGATGAAAAATTACCCAAGACCGTTCTTATTTGACGTTGTCATTCTTTGTGACTTTTCGGGGGATTTATTATACGGTGTAACTTATACCACATCTAATTCTTTGGTTAACTCCATTTTTTGGTACTTTTTGAAGTTCTTTCTCTAAAACAAAACGGTCATGATTGCGAACATATAAAGTTTCAATTTGTTCAAATGAAGGAAAAATCATGATAAAAATTTGAAAAAAAATTAAAATGGGACTTTTTCACATTTTCCTCAAATTTTGACATTTTTTAGAAAGCACATCGATAGAGACTTATATGATTACTAATCATTGATACGATGGAATATGTTTTTAATATCCAGCTGGACCTGTTCTGAAATTGTCTTCAGAAATGGGTCTTGTTAAAACTTTTAAATTACATACATTTATTTAAACAATAACTGATAGTCGTAACGAATGTGCCAGTTATTGAATATTTCTCGAGAGTTATTAAAATATATTTTCGAAAAATGGATTTTTTTTTTAACTTGACTATATATAATTTAATTTAGGTATAATTATCAACCGTGTCCAAATATGTGTCAAATAAGACTTTTGTTTGTTTGAGAAAGCGCCGTTTTTGAATACTTTTATCAAGTCACGACATTTATGTGAATGTGTTATTTATGTTTTATATGTAAGTATGTAATACATACTTGGGTTGTTACATATTATATAACACCTACATTAATGTTATAGAATGAGCGTTAAAGATATATTTTTGTAAAATTGGCACGTGTGCCCGTCATAACCGGACCCGCCTTCTTATTTCCCCCCATTCTCCTTTAGACAATCCCTTAAGTTGACGTCTCTTTTTTATCGGCCAAATATGGCCACTTAACGGCATTTAATTGGTCGAGAATCTCCGAATTATGTCGAGGGGTTAAGACAGTTCTTGATTGTGGTGTGACTCATTTAGTGTCTGTCATATTTATATATAAATCATACGGGTCTTATGGGAGCGTTGTGCCCCAGTTTTTTTTTTGTGTTTATTTTGGCAGCCAACCCGTGTTTAACTCTTCCAGTGAGCTGCATTTTAAATAGAAAGAAAAATAATACAGATTTCCTGTGGTTCTTGATACTCCGATCCTCGCTCTTACTAAAAATGGATCTTTTACCTACTAACTGATATGTTCTGTACTTATTATTTTTGATTATCGATAACGTTATCGTGATCACTTACACTACCTTTTTACCTTCGTTATTTCATGCTCTAGATTATTCAATATAAATAATAAAATGAGATAAATGCCTGATATACACGGCTACAGTTCAAAATCGCCTAATTGTGGGACATTTTCTAGATATCTGACTCAGATTTTCCATAGTGTGTCAAACCTCAAAATTTGCCAAATTTGTATTCTAGAAAATAATACGCATCGTGGGACGAATTGCATATTAATAAAAAATAATCGTGAAAGTGAAAAGCGATGGAATTCTTCCGTCGATGCGTATGAATTTCTAGAATACAAATTTGGCAAATTTTGAGGTTTGACACGCCGTAGAAAGGCCCTAATTGCGATGATTTTGACTGCATCAGGAACAGTATAATAAGAAATCTTATATCTCGATAAAATAGTCGATATTTGTCATATCAGCGGCAATGACTGCATATTTAACTATCACACACCTACATGGCCCTTTTTGGCCCACGTGAGGTGTGATAGTTAATAACACGAAACTCACTATTAAAAAAGTTGTATATTAAAGTTTGTGACTGCTAATTTTTGTATTTATTTATCCTATGCCACCTTATCAGTATAAAAAATGGGTATACAATAATGACGCATTAACAGACTAGAGAAGTTATCGGGTATGACCGCGGCCGGATAACGGACATCAACGTCGTTAATTGATTTAACTGACTTCAACGCGACCCGATAAACTCTGACAACTATTTTTAACTCGCATGCTCATTATTTACTCTGGTCGTTTTTTGGGTTTTCAGAATTACCCAACAACCACTGCTTAATTGAATAATTTAGGACTTTTCACAGGATTGTAAATTTGACTTTGTATAATGTTGTCAAATTACAGCACCGTTTTTTTGGAAGTATGGTAAATATAATATAAACGTTGAATGTTCAAGTCTGACGGTGTTATTTTCAGTTTCTGGTCTATTCACGTTTATTTTAGTTCATTTTGTGAATTTTTCCCATCTGCCAAAAGAGCTGGTGTTTGGAATCGAACCGTATCGTATTAAAACAGTGACACATTTTACAAAATACAGCCCTTAATCTCATATGGGACTCCTTTTCTCTGATTATCGAAAAATGCATCTTATGGAGCAACATAAAAACTCAGGAGAAGCGTCCCATATAGGAGTAGGTACTGTAACCATCTTCGTGACAAAAAAGCTGCATTAACTCTTGTTTTAACTCTTTAGGTAATCTTAGGTCGCTGTTCGCACTTGCATTTAATTCTTCCTTGTAACAACAACAAACTACTGTAGGCGAAAGCAATTGTTTCCCAAATTTCACATTTTTTTTTTCGTCCTATCACGACGGTGTCTTTTTTAAACAGTATTTTTCATATTCTCAGCGCGATACTTTTCAAACATATTTTATTATTTTTTGTTCAATTGATTAATGAGGAACAGAATTTCTGCCGGATTTTGGGTTCAGCTGAGTTGAACGGCTTTGGATAAGACTAGCGCCCTGGTTTCGGTTTTAGGGCCAATTGGAACCAATTTTCGAATGAACGTTAAAATATTTATAAAATTTCAAAATACGTTTTTCGACTTTTATTGAGTTTAACTGTGCTCACGCAATTCAATTTCATGCATGAAAATATCCAAACTCCCACGGAATTTTTTACTAAAATGGAATAATCTTCAGTTCTTTACTTTATTGTGGGTGTGATAAATCACACTGTGATTTTGACGTGCTTAACGTGTAATTTTTACCTGATTTCTCTTGAGATTTCGCATTTAGAAATTTTCTTTAACTGGTGCCACTGAAGCCCCGAAGTCATTTAAACTCATTTAATCCCGCATGAATTCAGAAAAATTGCAAAAGTAAGGTTTGAATAATTATTTTCCTTTATTTTGAAGTTAGAAGTCTAATAGTTAAAGTATTTTACCTTAATTTTATCACGCTTTCCGAGAAATCTGATTCTGGCGAAAAATATCGAATTTCGTTCAAATTCAGTTTAACTAATAGGGCTAATAGGGTTCTCGATGTGCACCTATTTTCTGTAAATATCTCTAAATACAGAGTCTGTATTACAGACCTTTTCAAAAACCCTTCTATTTATAATTTGAGATGTTTATCAGAAAAAGGTCTGTCTAAAAACGTGCACATTAAACGATATTCCCATTAAATGGATGCACATCGAGAGTTCCTTGACTGTACAGTTTATTCTGTCTTCTAACTCCCAAACTTGTATGTTTCAGTTAACTTTATGCTCAATTTAAGTAATTGTTCCTAAATGAACAAACCAATGAGGTAACAGTATTAAGCTAGCGGACCAATTACAATTTTTTCATCATAAATATTATCAAATATACAATTGGGCGGTTTTTTAAGACCAAAAAAAATCCCGAGGTACGTGACCTACCATCTTGGATTTAAACTTAAAAATTATTCAGCAATTTTCTGATCTGTTCGCATTTAACCCTCGATTAGGATGACGGACATTTTTTTTGTTAAATGGTAACTTTAAATTTTGTTTAAATTGAGTAGGTTTAAAATTGTATTACATAGCATATAGAATTATCAATTTTAACAAGTAGATTCTACCAAAATAATGAACTACTTCCATGTAAAATTAAATTGATAGCGCCTAGGAAATTGTAGGAGATATTTTACTTATTTCGCATTTTCCGTTTTTTTTCCAAAATAATATATAATTCTATCTTCGCGCTATCACTTTCATTAACATTTGAAGTAACTCATATTTTGTATATGATCTGTGTCAATTTAAACACCAAATCTTTATTTGGCGCCCGAGGGTTGAGTGAAAAAGAAAATTTGTTATAAAAAACAAAGTTACACAAAAATGGGGTACAAAAAAATAATAAAAATATTTGTGAAAATAAAATATAAACAACAGCTAGCTGTGCTATCCATTGCTTTCCGTGTATATCTGATTGTAATAGTTCAACGGTAGCGTCCGGTGTGTCTTGCATTCTAGAAAAAAAAACATAATTTATTTGTGGCATGATGAAAATCTTATCGCTCGCTGCTCTATTTTTAAGCACCGTTTGGTAAGGAAATAAAATTTCGATATGTTTCAAGGTTTTCAAAATATGGTTTGCCCTTTCTATAAAGCGTAAAAATGCTGGTTATAAGGTCAAGTCATCTTTTTTTGCACTAAGGTCAAGTCATTTTTTTCTTGTGAAAGAAAGAGTGAAGACCATATTTTTTTGGGGAAAATCAAATTTTAAATTTTTTTTAATGGTATTAAGGTCAAGTCATCTTTTTTGATGTGCATTTTGCCTTAATGATTTAGGTCAAGTCATTTTTTTGGGCTTGACCTTATTACCAGACCCCCCTGTTAGTTTAAGCTGGTCCCAGTCTGGGAGTCCCAGAGAGTATTCATAGGATGCGTTCGGACCTTGACCTTATAACCAGACCCCCTGTAATCTATATAAATTATCCAGATCTCTGGCTTGGGTTATGTCTAACAGGAAATATATCCAAATTTTGATTCCTTATAAGTATTCGATGCTCTAGAGAGATTTTCATTCTTTGCCGATAAAATTTATACGAGCATATTATAGCGAGCCGTTACATTTGTCCTCTTATTAATTATTTGAAATTAGTTGATGCCATAAATTAAACATTAACTCTCGTGCGCCCATTTGTAAACTCAACGCGTTATAAGCTTTGCTATCAATGTTGTCGAAAATAAGTTAATTTCGTTAGGTTCAAACAGTTACAATAGAAGCTTTATTACTTTGATTTTATGTAAACCACATGCGTATTTAACTCCCAGGGGAAGAGCTTACTCGTTTAAGTGCGCATATGGCGTTTTTAAACCCTGCATTTTGCGCGCAAAATAGCCCGCCTTTCATCTGGTGCATTTTATGTTACAACGTTTTCTTATTTAAATTATGGCACCGGTTAAATTGGACGAAATAGACTTGATACCAAAATGATCAAATGTAACCGAAGCAGGTTTAGAACTCATTTATCATTATTTTACTTATTTTTTTTTTGTTAATTTAATTTATTTATCTATCATGATGGCAATATTTTAACACAATTGTTTTTTCGAATCACTAAGAGCGCTATTTCAATCTTTGACAATCTTTATCTGCTCTGTGCAAAGAAAGAAAAATATTAAATTTATATTTGACATGATCTCATTAGTTTTTCATTTTTATTTAACCAACTACACAGGGTGCGCCGTTATGTTTCACAAAAAGAATCGAAAAGTGGTGAAACATAATGGCCTGAGCGGGAAAAAGTGAAACATAACGGCGTAGGGCTTATCGTATAAAGATATGTATTTGGGGAAAATATTATCTCAAATAAGTGAAACATAACATCACGGGCGGGAAAAAGTGAAACATAACGGGGTGAAACATAACGGCGCACCCTGTGTACATCTATTTGATATTTTTATTTCACAAATCCTCGGACGCGCTTGGTTAAGTAATTCATAGAAATATGTTTTTCGACTTTTCTTAGTTAAAACTATATACACATCAATAATATTTAAAGTTTTCACGAAAACATATATATTATAATATTTAATTTTTAACGTTTTATTAGCTGGTATGAGCCAGTACACAAAACAATGAATTTTCGGGACGCCCCTTATATTTACCTGCTACATTTCTCTAGCTATCGATTACATTTTACAATAGACTAAAGAATATAGTCTATATTGATAATAGTTCGTATAAGATAATAAATGATCTAGTCCAATTAATAAATGTAATTTTGCTACAACGGCACAACCGTCAAACTATAGGCAAATTAAATCCCTAGCATTGCATATTTTTAAGTATTCTCGTAATTGAAATTTCTTAAATGTTTTTTGCGCTTAGATGTCGGCACCTCCGCATGTGGCCGTGTCAACATCGATATCGTCACCCGGAGGTGGAATGGGAGTTTTTACACAAAACGGATATCACCATCATCCTCATCATCATCACCAGCCGAATCATGTGGTACCACAAGTGTCGCATTCGCCCTTAACGGCGGTGCCCTCGCCACAAGGGGGCCCACCACAACAACAGCCCCCGCCCACAGTAACCCTCAACAATCAAGTATTGGCGCCGCCCCATGCACAGCAAATTCCCCCGCCTCAACCGCAACCGCCACCCCCGTTACCACCACAACAACAACAGCATGCGCCGGTTAACCATGGGCCAAGTGTGGAGGTTTCATTTCCACTATCACGCGAAAAGGCATGTCGTTTTCGGGAAATTGCCGAATCAGACCATAAACTCATTCGAGACCTTCAAAAATTTGGCATTCACTCCATTCGCTTTCAAGGTTTGAAAAATAGCAGTTCGCGAAAGCGTCCCATATGAGAGTAGCGAGTGTATCATTGGCTAATTTATTCGTTAAGAAAAATTTAATTTACTTTTAAAACCTTGCCGGTATGTTTTTTCTGATTCTTTCAGGTGAAAGCCAAGAAAGGTTTCACATTTTCGTAATAAAATAAATCTCATAATTTTAAAGTTAATTTGGGCCCACATGAACCGCTGTACAGAGCTGTTCAAACTTTGAACTTCAAAGGTGTCAACCTACGCAAAATAACTTTGCACCTGACCACTTCTACCACCTACGCAGTCATAGATCATAGTCCTAGATAAAGGTCCGAGGTCAAGTTGAGGTCACATGTTTTTTTTGTTTTATGGGTTTTAGTTCCTAATTAGCGCCAAAGCCTTTAACTCGCGAAATCCTTTAACTTTTTTTAGAGAAAATCCATTTGCATACTTTTCATTGTTTAGGTATTCCTACACCGCGCGAGCCCCCATTGCACCCGCCATTTATACCTGGCGGACCTCGGATCCGGTTCATACCGTCCATGCCTCCAGTGCCCAACAACGTGCGTCAAATGGGCCCCTTCCCGCCTGGAGCGAATCCGCCCGATGTTCTAGAGCGCATGTTGAAACGTGAGGAGCCCCACGAGGACAAAAAAGTTACGCCCAGAAATAAAAAACCTCGCGCCAAAAAGTCAAAAACGAGTATGGGTGCTGGCGTCGTGGTGGGGAGTGGTGGAGGTCCGACGGGGGGACCCAACGCGCCGGCCGGTCCAACCATGGTTAATTTACCACCTAGTCAGATACCGCCGGTCCATACCAAGGCCGTCTCCCCCTTAATTACCCATGGCCATCCTTACTCGCCAGTGCGGAGTTTTCCGCCTTTTGCCACCCAAAACCACCCGTACGCATATCGGACCGGCGGTCGCGGGGATGGAGTGGCGGCGGCCCCGCCTCCCCGCGTAGTCATTTCAAATCGCCCGCCCATGCCGCCGCAGCGCATGACCCAAATGAGGCTCATTTCAAACGGCACTAATCTTATTCCCATTACGGACCCCAATTCACAGATTGTGACGCAGATTCCGGTCGTGCCCTACTCGTCCAATCAACCCGTGCCGAATAGCCCGGGTGCGCCCCAAGTGATGAGTCCCGTCTCAATCCCCATGGACTCAATGGCGCCCCATTCCCCCTCGCCCATTGTAATCGCACCACATACGCCGCCGCCCCATTCGCCATCAACTCCCCAATCCGCCCCACAGAGCCCACACAACACTCATCAGCCAATCACCACCGTTGGTGGCGAGGGTGTCGTTGGTAGCGGGGGTGGCGTACCGGTAAACGCGGGCGGCGGGGAGAATCAACGACTGGTGGCAACGGAAGATGAACTGCATGAGATCTTTAACGGCAACAGTAGCAGCAGCCAATCACAGTCCACGGTGTTCAAAAAAGGGCCCCGAAAATTGGAGCAAAATCTATCACAAATATTTATATGCGTTAACCAGGATTATGAGCATAATCGTACCCTAAATATGACTGGTTATATACGGTTGGTTAGAAGGTGTGGGATAATTTCTTATAAAAATATGTATCCACATTTCATATATACAGGGGGGTTGGTTATATAGACCTTGACCTTATAACTAGGGTGCCCGCAACTTTCGCAACCCCCCTGTATTCCATTTCATATAGGGGGCTTATAAGCCATATATTCCGGCGTTTTTTTAAATTCCGTATATGCCAATTTAAAAAGGTATACTACTCTGCTAGTTACATGAATTTCGGCCAGGTCGTTTCTAGAAACTCCCATTAACCAGTAATATTGACTTGACTTATAACTTGACTAAAGCGACCCCGGGGTTCTTTGTTGGTTTTTACTCTAGTGTAGCGGTGCTTTTTTGAACACGGTGCAGTCGCCCCTGACGCCGTTTACGAATCAACAGGAAGATCGCGCCAAACAAGATATTCTCAATTTTCTACTGGCCGAGACACCGCCGTCGAATTTTACGTTTGATTCAGCCTCCTCGTTAACTCCTCAGTCTCCTTCTTCCAATTCTGCTTCAAATCAAAACGCGACAATATCGACCGTGTCATCATCATCATCAACTCCTCTCTCGCCATCTAGTGGCAATAATCACTCTAATAATAATCAAAACAGCGACTCGACGGCACAGCAGGTGTTCAAAGTACCTCTACCTCCTAAGCCGAAAAATTCGGGCTCATAGAGATTGCACATTTTATTTTATTTTTTTATCCACAGAAGCATCAAAATACGGTTTTATCTTAAGGCACCGGTTGATTTGGGGGAATGGATAATTCAAACAAATGAACAATTGGGTGAAAAGTGACTCGGGCAGTATAGACTCCTGCCATTACTAAATAGCCAGATCTCGCCTAAAAATTATTTTCAAATCAATTCCGAATTGACAATTCGTTTTTCTGCGTAATGTATTTTTCAAATATGACAGGAATTGACTGAATATGTACCGAAAAAATTGTTTGTTTTTTTTAATAATTCAGAATAAAGATAATTTTCATATTATTTATCTGCTTATTGATCATGTTTTTCAAATGATTCGGTATTGTTATATTTTCTAGTAGATGACGCTGTCTGCACGATTTTAGGTACACGTCTAAGCATATCAATAAAGTTGAATGAATGAGCCTCATATGGGCGTCTAAAGGGTCTTTGGGTGCATTAAGCGTCTTAAGGCACATAGGGAGTATTCTAGAATATTTATAATTTTGGAATTAGGACATATTTGTTTCACAGAGCACCATAAATTGGTTTAAATTTTAAACTAATCATATAGACTATATTATATAGTCTTTATGATATTAAACTGGGAATTAAGTGCAATTAAATAGGTATTGATTTACAATTTTAATTTAATTTTTAATATTTCATTAAAATTATGCTTTATACCAATTGAAGATCATATTAGTTAACTCGGTGCCAATATATAAATATATATAGCACCGATTGAATCAACATAAAATACAAACTGAATAACGTGAATAAAATAGTCTATGTAGAAAGCTGCACAGGACGAACTTGATTCGACCAATTGAACCGTCTTCAATTAATACTACTTTTTCATGTTAAACGTTATTCAGTTTAGACCGATTTAAACGATGTCATATATATACACCCAATTTTCACAAGGTGATTAGTAACCCAACATATATATATCTTGTTTTTGATTGCAGTCAAAAAAGTCACATGAGAAACCCGATGCCCGATTTTTATGTGCCAATCAACAGCCGCCATTTTTGCCTAAAGGCAGGTAGAAAGGCGTGTTCCCCACTGTGCCACCGAATACTGAGCCGTCTGCCTGTATATTTCACATAATTGTTTATTACGCTTTCATTTGTTTTTCTCTCTTGTGTCCATGTTTTTTTTCCACTGAAAATTTGTTTTCTAATTATCCTGGCACTGGTACATTGCGGGCGAAAGTTAATTTAGAAATGATTGTATTGAGAAAAATTCACTACAGAATGGCGGCCAAATAAGGCTCAATTTGCTGTTTTTAAAACTGCCTTATTTGGACTGCTGGCGTATTTTAACTACTCCGGGACGTTTCTGGGCTAATTTTGGTCTTATTTGATTTTAGTATGATAATTGGGCCTTATTTGGGTAATGTTTTATTACCCACGCGTCCTTCTATATAAAGCGCGTAGGCATTAAAAGCGAACTGAAAATGGCTGGAGGCAATGTTAAAAAAACACAAGCTCATTTTCGGTTTCACATTACGACATGGGCCATGTCACATGGCACATTACTAATTGGCCGTAGTCTGAAATTAAAACTGAGCCACCATAAGCGCTGTTTACGGCATCACTCGAATCAACCAAACAAACACCTCAAAGAGGTTTTCAGTTCGCTTTGAACATCTACGCGCTTTATCTTGTTCGGATCATGTTATCATTATGATTACAATCTTTAATATTTTTACAAATTAGACATTGTTACGAACCAGTGCCATTCCATTTTGTACTTTAATTATTCATTTCTGGCTAAGCACTTCAAACTTATCTACTCAAAGTTTTTTTTATATTTTCTCATACGCCTGACGTCTCTTAGACAAATACTGACGCGCGATTTGGCGATAAGGGCAAGGGTTTGAGACATAATAAGCTCGACACAAGTAACTATTATAGATACAGGGGGTTGGCTATAAGGTCAAGTCAGTTTTTTTGCACTAAGGTCAAGTCAGTTTTTTCAGGCACTAAGGCCAAGTCAGTTTTTTTTGGAGTAGCATCCTTTTTGAGAAAAAATCTTTAGAATCATGTCTTTTTACGTTTTTTTTTGGATGAAGACCTGATAACCACCCCTCCTTGTATACAAATGTGATTGTATAGAAAACGGTTGTCAATATATCTTTCATGTTCAACGTAAACCATACTTTTATTTGGATTTTCCCTGTTAGTTCTGAACCGATATGATCCGACGCCACGTAGTTTGATTTTCAACATCATTTGATCACACGTCATTGCTGACTGATATTTCCTAAAATGCGCTATAATGGTACAGCTAATTTATATCAAAAGTAATTATTACGGTCGAAAGTTAATTCCTGACAAAAAAAAAACAAATTTTGAAGGGCAATTTCCCAAAATATTTTCCAGTGTATATAAAAGTAAAAAAATGGGTGCACAAGTAGCGCTTATATTGCTGCTTTTTCACTTTCAAATTTTAGAAAAAAACTTTAGGGTGTTTTAAAGAACTTTTAAATGGATATAAAAGTGCTAATTTATGATTTTTTTTATTATGGGCCAATGGGCCCAAAGTATTTGTAATCTTGTAAAAACCTGGCGTCTGGTTTCTTTCAATTAAATCGGTGCCAATTTATATTTATATATTTTGTCAGGGAACAAAACGAAAAAAAATGCGTTCCATATATACCGGTCCATTTCGGATTATATGATATGATCAGATAATATTTGCAATTAGTTTTATGTTCTCTACCTTAACCATGCTCTAGCACGAAACGGTACTGTTTCGAAATATTTTATTTTTGGACCAAATGGATAAATTTTCATACTTTCTTTTATTGGCCGTTTTTTTATTACTACCTACATTCATGACACTGTGTAATTTGGCATAATCGGACGGAAAATTCCACTTGGTATACAAAAGTCAAATTTACTAATAACCCAGCACCCTATTTGTTTCATAAACGGGTAACTTCTTCTGATAGTTGTCTGAAAAACTATCTTATGAAGAGGTGTCTCACTTTTTTGAAACAAATAGCAGGTTCAGGGTTTTAAGAAATATGTTGAATATTTTTTTCTCAATGGCCCATACTTCTAAATCACGGCTACTTTCATGCTTAAAATTGATCTACTGGAGTGAGAAAAAAAAGTGTCACCGAGAAAATTTCGCTTGTAGCTTTGAAACAGTACTCTGTCTTATCTATGGTAAGACCAGGGCTCGGCACAATTGGGTCGCTTTGGCTCGGCTCGGCTGAGCCGAGCCAACGAAAATTTAGGGTAGGCCCGAGCCGAGTCAAGCTAATTTAGAGTAGGCCCGAGCCGAGCCGAGCCAAGCCAAGCAAATTTAGAGTGGGCCCGAGCNGGTAAGACCCACGTCGAGCTCGGTGACAAACTGGCGACCCACACCAGTAACTAGAGAAGAGTAATTCTGTACACGAGAGAGTCTATTGAAAGACTGTAACAACTTTTCTCCAAATTGGTCCAAAATCATATAGATTAAATTGATATTTTATATTTGTTTCCCCTCGTGACTTTGAAAACAGTTTTGATAATGTTGTTCTAAATATGGCACATATTAAACTTGAACATACTGTACATCCACAATAGCAGGATTTTGCCATTTCAATTATTTTGTTTTAACTTAGTATATTCTATGATAATAATGAAGACAAGTGTAATAAAATTATCATATATCACTTTTCATCGTATAGTTTGTTTTAAGGACAGCACGCGCACCACCATGTGACATGGACCATGTCACATGGTCCATGTCGTTATTCAGTAGTACTTGATTAGTACAGGATGTTTTTAGCGTTATAACTACAGTCCTTGATTCCATAAGGGACGCTTTCATTACGGCCGCTTTTTTTCTCAAAAACGTGTTTACCCCATAACGGTCGTTTTTTTTTCGAGAACCGAAAACGGCCGTTATGGAATCAAAGACTGTAATAACGCCTTTCGAAAATGCATTCGAGGTCTAATGGTTTTTTTACACCAGACCTCATAACCACTTTCACCTGAATGAGATTTAACTCTACTTATCCGACGCTGCGGGCCGTCCTGCGGCGGAACTACTAGTACCTATAAATAGGATTTATAGGCTGTTCAGTTAAGGTGAAACGTGCGTCCTATAAAATACACACAGTACACGCTTGGCACCTTTCATTGCAAGAAAATAGGCAAATTGCATACGTATCAAAAATTTCCCGCAAACTTCAATTTAGAAATTTCATTGAACTGGGATTTGTTTCGTCCTTCTTGGTCTGGCTCGGAGAAAATAAAAGCTTGTCAATTAGTATGATTCCTTTACAGTCTGTTTACTCAGACTCTATGATTCTCTTTGTTGAAATCTGCTCGGTAAAAAAAACACACTCACCAGAACCCGTGGACACCCAAACTGAAAGGCAGTTATTTGTTTTCCATAAGAGCTTAAGTCGGGGATTAACAATACATATGTATGCTTGGCTTTTATTTTTTGGTTGTGTTATAGAAAAAGCGATACACAACCAGTTTTCAACCCAAGTAATGCTTATTTATTTGTTACAGTAGGCAGAATATATAGTACAGAACATATGACAACCTACTGACTACGTCAAATGGCGGCGCTAGCTTTAGGCGGGTAATATACAGCTGCGCATATTGAAATGCGCATTTTAGTTATGAAGCCATATTTACCTCAATTATGACTAATGGTTTTGGATCAAGTACCTTCTAGTACAATGTCGACAATTTTTGTACCAAGGAAAAACCGCATCCCCTTTTCTTTTTGTATTTTCCAAGTTTAGCACCATAGTTTTGAAATCAACCTAAAAATACTAATAATAATTACAGTCCCTACCTAGTTAACGGGTATCTTGAAGTCTGAAAATCGTACTCGTTAACTAGGTAGGCTGGGGACCTTCCACCAAAAAATCCATAAAATGAGTGATTTTTGCTTTTTTTGATATTTTAATGCTGTTTTCTGATTATAAATATCAGGTACGAATTAGGGAATTTTTTTCAGAGGTCTAAGTTTACAAAATCCATTGAAATAAAAGTTGATAAAGTAGTGTACCCGTTAACTAGGTAGGTTGGTGTCATAGGGTTAATCAAATATGTGTTCAAAGTCTTCAAATCGTCTAAAAACGCTATTAATCGTCTAAAATATCTATTAATCGTCTAAAATCGTCTATTAATCGCTATTAATCGTCTAAAAACGCTATTAATCTTATAGACTTGGATTTGCTGATTACAAAAATACATTACACCACACTGAAAATCTAACTCCGAAAAACTAGCCTTTTTAGACATTTTGACGTGAAAATATTTGTACCCGTTAACTAGGTAATACCCGTTAAGTAGGTACCCGTTAACTAGGTAGGGACTGTATGGTATGGTTATTTCTTAATAGTGTACCAGTAACAAAAACCCTTGGATGTGGAAATAATGCAGGGAGATGCCGGTCATATTATTTCCTACTTCGACAAAATAATTGTTTCAAATTATATTTCGTGATCATTGAGAACAGTTCATTCATTGCAGAATGGTAGGTTGTTAAACAACCGTTGTTTTACTTGTCATCAAAAGAAAGCCCCTAGTATTTTTGTGTCTTTTCGTTCTGCCATTTTTGAAAAATTGCCTGAACAAATGTTTTTTGAAACGTTTTTTCGGTATAATTTCATTCTCCCCGTGTTCTCGTGATATGAATTCAAGTGTCTCCGAGTAGTCGAGGGATGCCTCCTACCCCGTATAACACTCTGCAAAAGTTTGTTGACATTTCAGGAGAAAAAAAAATTGAACAATAGAATCGTCAAAGACAAAGGCTACAAAGGAACTACAAAGGAACCCCACGATGAGTCAAAAAATATACAGAACGGAGCGAAAAAATTTTTCTAAGCACAATAGGAGCGGTGAGAACAATAGGAGCGAAAAAATACGAGCTAAAAATTAAACTTTTTAACTTAAAGACTCAGTTTGTTAATAAAATAAATATTTTTTTCATGTTCGTGAGGAAATTACGACTCCTGAAATGTCAACAAAACTTTTGCAGAGTGTTATACGGGCTAGACGTAACCCGTAGTCGAGTACCTCGCTTTTTCGAAATTACATATTATGATGAACTTAGAAACTAGAAAGCGCGGTATTCGACTACTCGGACGCACTGTATGGGCCATAAGTTATAACTAGGGGTGCATATTCTGCACTGCAGAACGTGAATTTATTATATGAATGTAACATGATGTAATTTACATCTCTCCAAAGATGTGACTCAAGTAGAAACCATAATATGTATTGGGTGTCCCTCGGTTCGAAACCAATTTTTTCGCGGGTTTTGTAGGGCAACGAGCCTCACTACTTACGCAGCATATCCATAAGTGGATGTTCTGTAATTTTGATTGTGATTTTTTCTTATGATTAAATCCTTAATCCCCAACCAAAATCACAGGACGGTTCCTGGCCTGGTCATACACAGAAATCGGCAAATTGATTTTTTTTTTCTTGTCCAACCCGATTCCAATTCCGCCGGTAAAACTCGGGTAACCAACCCGTTTGGGTTTACTAGGTAGAAGTATCGTTGTCCAACCCGATTCCAACCCGTGTGTTTTACCCAGATTTAAAATTTTAACCCGAATTCCACTTTTTACCAGAGCAGAGATCGGTATATTTTATTTTTTAAATTTCTTACCCGGCGCGGGATTCCTTGTGCCGATCTCTGACCAGAGTTATATCCGGAATCGTATTCCAAACCGTCTTTTTACCCAAATTTTAATTTTTCGTTTTTTTCCAAAAACTCCAGTCATTTGGCCGGAGTACACGTATCTCGCGTGCATTTTTGACAAACCAGTTCTTATTTTATTAACAGTTTTCCCTACATAATGTGATTATAATCAGTGATATCAATAAAAAAGAGTCACTCAATAAGGGTCAAGTTTTAGCTGTACGTTTTGTGTTAAAATATAATTTCGTAACACGCGTATACAGTGAAAGTAAATAAGTAAATAATTATTTTATATTACAATTCCATACGTCTATAGGGTACAGACTGTACCCGTATTTCATCAAAGCGTTTATCGACAAAAGGTATGGGCCCTACCGTAGGGCTACCAAATGCATTTGCGGTATTTTGGTCTCGTACATTTTAGTAAATTACTAAAATAGACTTATATGTGCATTATTTGAGAAAATAATCATTTTTAAAGAATATCTGACCATATATTATATCGCATAGGCTATGAAATGGCTATGCCGCATAGGTACAAATACTGCACGTGTAACAGCTCAAACGTATTCACAAATAATTCATTTAGAATGTTAAAATTGATACGCAAATGTCATCGCAGTCTTGCTACAAACGTTAACAGTTTAGTTGAGAAATTTCCCGATAGAATAGCATTATCAGATAACACAACCAGTTACACATATAAAGTCACGGTCAAAAAAGTTTAATTACAGTAACAGTGGTTGTGGTTTAAATACAAATTTATATATCAACCACGTAATACTGCACGTTTTATAACATATAATCTTTTTTTTTCGTCGTGATTCTTTGATACCGCATTTTTATATTTTAGTACCGATATCAATTTGATTTTTAGGCTAAATTTACTTAAAACAATTTATAATTTTTTTTCTAAATTTCAAGGTCATAAAAGGTAGAATTTTACACGGACAAAATGACTGACCTAGTACACTCTAGATAGCTTACCACCCCTAACTTTTATAATAAGAGCTAATTTCCGTTTTGTTGCAACACGATTGAGTACAAAAGTTAGGGATGGTAAGCTACAGGGGTTAGCCATTTTGTCCGTTGTAAAGTATTCTTACACATTTTATATACAGTTGTGGACACGAGAACGTGACAAAAAGCACGAGAACGTGACAGTTTTCGGAAATTTTAGAAAAAAGTGGACGAAATATGCACCTTTTCCGGAAAAAATCACTTATGAAGAGGTGTCTCACTTTTTTTGAAACAAATAGCAGGTTCAGGGTTTTAAGAAATATGTTGAGTATTTTTTATCAATGGCCCATACTTCTAAATCACGGCTAGTCCACAACTGTACTAGTAGAATCATGCCGCTTTGACTTTTTCGATGCACTAGCTTCTCGGGTAGACATACAGTATTTTTTTTAGCTTCGTTTGATTTGTTTATTATTATTTTTTTTTCAATAAAATAGCAACTCAAAGGTTTACAAGATAAACGGGTCGTCTAAACTAAATAGTGAAAAACAAATCAACCCAAACATTTCGCGACGCGTATAAACGCGCTCTAATGTTAATAGCGCGTCCTTTAAGTACCATAAATAATAAGCGTGAATCTGTTTGAGTGATTTCTTCGAATCGTGTCTGGTTTGCAGTTTGTTTTGAACTTTACCATCCATTGGTTTCAAAAATTTTCCAGTGGGCCTTAGTGCCAGAGCACTTTGAAGAGTGGTACTGTTCATGACAGACTGCCCATCCTATAACTGAATTAAAATAGAGTGTCTTGTTGATACCATCGTCTTATTAGAGGCGCTCTTTGCACGCCGTGCAATGCACGGAAAAGTGAGGCTCTCATTAGGGACGCATGTTATGATGAATTCTTTTGAAACGTGTTTTTAACCCGTAAACAGACCTATACATGAAATCACTAAAAATTGTGTCAAATCTGTCGAACGAATGCAAACCAGGAGATAGATTTTGCTTTTTATGTGAACCAGGTGTACAGTTTGGGGTAGTTCATAAACGAGACTATGTTGTTTAAAAATACTTGACAAAATTCAATGTAGCCATTAAAGTTGTTCAAACGACCAATATGTATACAAAAAAGTCTCAGTAATTACTAGCTTAAAAATCTTAATTTTAGCCCTGTTTTCAGGTTAGTAATTAAGGTCGTTGAAAAATTCTTTTCGTGTTTCACACTTCGTAGTCTAATGAATTTTTTAGGGCCTTCCACCTATACAGGGGGTTCATTATAAGGTTTGAGATTTAGTCCGTTATAACTTAGTGCACAAAAGGAGCATACAACCTTATAATATTTTATGCTACTTTTATACAGTAAGGTCTAATGTCTTTCTTGAGACTAAGGTCAAATGGTATTTTCATAATCATCTTTTTAGGAAAAAATTTAATGGTCGTAATTTTTGATATTTTCATTTTTTTCAGATACAGGGGTCGCCAAATAAAGGTCGGTTTCGTGTATTGAAAAACCGACCCTTATATGGCGATCCGACCGTTATTTGTCAAACCAAGGATGAACAAATTTTATTGTTGATACTGTATGAAAATATGTTTTTTTTCGTTTTATTTTTTATTTTATTAATTTAAAGACTAAGTTATAGGTTAAAAATAGTTTATTATTCATTATGTTGATAAACGGTAAAGTAAAAAAAAATCCGTAGTAATCAATGTTAAAATCAGCGAGCCTTATTTGAGGGGCCCGTATTTGGCTACCCCTGAAGTTATAAGGTCTTATAGTCTATTGAAAATACACTTAAGGTCTTATGGACGTTTTCCTAAGACCTTATAACCAACTCCTTGCAGTATTTTTATTTATAAATATCCTATGATACAGTATGTTTCGTGTCTTTGGGCGTGTTGGTTGGCTGGCTGTATCGCGGTTCCATTGTCAGTGTCGCATCCCGAAGTTGAGCTGCAGTATGTTTTAAAGAATGCCCAACCATCAAATATTTACGCTAGTGCGCCTTTTATTGATAAACTTCAAAATGCAAACAAACCTTTCGCCATTCGTAATATTTCAGAACTTGAAGGAGATTATTCAACTGCCCAAGGAACGGGAACTATCTCTTTCGCATAATTTTATTTTCTCTTTAACTATTTCGTAATTATAATATTATATTTAATTTTTTTTTTCTTCTTTCAAACTAGTTTAGATTTAAAGTTTAAATTTGAAATTTAACAGATCAATATACAACTCCAATTAAAAAATACATTTTCCAAGTTAGATTGTTAAAATGCAATTTAAAGATGCAGGGTTTATAAAAAATGTATTTTATCAAAATTAAATTGAAAGTGATCCCGCAAGGAAAATTTCAAATTTTAAAAGAATCTGACCCTGCACTCATGATTTATACTTCTGGTACTACTGGAAAGGATTTGTGGTTTCATATTTTACAGTAACCCTTTTTTACTTTAGGAAAGTACGGTATTAACCGTCGTAGGTTCTTTCAAAAATAATTTTCACAAAATCTTCTATCCACCCTAATATATATACACCACCTACCAAAGTAGTTAACACAATTAAATTGTAAAAAAGGTGTCAATTTACTTTGACTAAGATTTCTTACTTAGTTGATTAGTGCGTAGGCGAAAGTGCAGTACAACGTGAAAAACTGTTAGCTTAACTGTTTAATTTACTTGAATTTAGCCGGGTTTTACCAAAATCGACATAACAATTGATAACTTGAAGTTTTAACTTACTAAGTGGTGTATAAAACAGTCGCGTAAATCACACTTAAAGCCTAAAGGAGTGATCCACACAGCCGGAAGCGTAACAGCACAGACCAAAATGTTAACGAAAGACTGGAATTACTCGCCAGACGATGTATTTCTGCACAGTTTACCATTACACCACGTACACGGTTTGGTTAATGCATTAATCGCTGTACACGCAGCTGGCGCAAGTGCAAAAATCCATACCGCATTTAACGCGGCCAACGTGCTCGATGATTTGCTTTGGAAAGGCACTATCAAGAAACGCAAGTTCTAAACATAATCCGACTTTGCGCGTTTTTAGATCATCGGATACGTTAGATTTTAAATTAAGCTGGATTTAGAGGGCTCTTTTAGTACCATTTTTGTGAGAAATATTTTTTACGTAAACTTAAAATTCATGGAAAAATTTTGGCTTTTTTTGGAGAACCAGAAAAATGGAAAAATTGAAAACTACATACAGTGCTCCTTCCCTGAAGGGCCACCCCCGTTAGGGCCACGATTTTTTCGGGTTGAACAACTGTCCCTATAATCGTCTATAACCGATTTTTTTAATAACCATACAAACTGATAATGAAAAAAATAAGTTTACAAGCTAAAACAACAAATAAAAATGATCAAAATATGTTTTTTAGCGAAAATTTGTCTAAAATGGCCGACAATCCCTTAAGGGCCACAAATCCCTTAAGGGCCACGATTTTTGGGCCCTGATGGTGCCCCTTAAGGGAAGGAGCACTGTATATATAAACGTAGGTTGTATATTAAAAACAAAAGTATGGCCTAATCATTTATTTTGACAATTTTGAAATTTAAAATCTTTTATGGTAAAAAAGTTGCCTTCGAGTTTTATTCAATAATGTAAATTGTATGATATATTAAATTTTTTTTGTTCGAGTTCTAACTGAGTCGCATCTGGAAGAATATTTATTTTTTATGAAACTTCGTCATATACAAGTTTAATTAGCGTATTATATCGGAAAAATTGTCACCAAAAATCGAAAAAAAAATTATTACTGAACTTGTAATACAGTGCAATGTGTTTATGGGCGTCCCGACCATGTATGTCAGACTCCTTCAAGAAGCACAGAGACGGAATCTAGGCAATGAATTAATAAAATTAAATCTAAAATCCATTTTTGGCATCTTTTAAAATTTCAATCAATTAGTACAAAACAAAGCCTTTCTAAGGTCAGCCGTTTCTTCCGCTAATAGGATGGATTATGGATTCATGGGCGGCTTCCATACTGTCTGAGTTTTTTTTTTAATCTCGATTCAACGCTGATTGGCTGATAGTATAACATAGACTATGATTCATTTATTTTTTATAAATAATTTCCTTAGTCTCTTAGTTCTTTAGTCTTTTAATTAAAATGTTCAAAATTTGAACTTTAAACACTCTTTTTTTTGAATTTTTATATCTTGAATTTTTAAAATTTGAAAGTATTACCAAAGGGTTTTTTGTTTTTGATGTTTTTTTCAATTTAAAATGTATACAATTGATGCCACATTGTCTTTATATCACCCTATTGTATATATTAAATTCATACAGAGAATATCAATCTTGATGGATATCGACTCTTAGTATCTGGTTCTGCAGCTATGCCGGAGCCTATTGCGAATAAATGGGAAGGGCGGTGTCTATACATGTTTAGCTTAAAATGATACATATACAGTAATAATAATACAAAGTAGTTAACGGTCGCTTTCTTCGAGAACCGAAAACGGCCCTTTTGGAAGTGATAACTGTGGTATAGTTTTTTTAGACCATATAAAATATAAATGAAAAGTTAATTTTCAACCCTTAAACGTGTTTGTTTTTGAGAGTGAAAAATCTTCCCCGTAAGGGATCAATCCAGTGTTTGTATTATAAGCACCACCATCTATGAGGGCACCGTGGCCTTTCAGCCAAAACGTTTTCGGAACAAGTTTTTCTTCAAAAACCTTTTCAGAGAAATAACAAGAAAGAAACCATAAATTTCTTAAAAATTTTCGCGAACCTCAAAACGCCATACCCTTTTTTGATACAATCATGTTTTTTGAACTTTTTTTAGCCGAAATCCAAAAATAATGTGTCATTTTTACCACATGTAACGTATTGACTCCATATTAGCGTTGAGCGGTAAACCTCTTTTGGAGAGGTATGGGATGACCGAATTCGGGATGGGTTTGTCTCAACCATATGAAGTATCCAAGCGCGTTAAATGTTCCGTTGGCCGGCCGATGACGTCTGTGCGTGCTCGCATTCGGAATGAAAATGAACTAACAGGATAGCTATACTATCACTTTTCCATTTGGACCAGATTCATTTTTTCGATTATTTCTTTTGTTTTTGTCAAAGAATGCGGGCCATAGTGACGTCTATGACTGTTTTGCTTAAATGGGTAAGACCGGCCAACTAAACGATTAAGCGAGGGCCATTTGTACCCGAATGCCCTTATGATTGTCGGATTGGAATAGGTACTGTGGGTGGTTATAACTTATAAGGTCTGCCAGTTTATCTGTCAGAACGCCTTGTAGTCTTTTGCAATGCTGTATTATGGCGCAGCCCGATTTGATCGAATGCAGAAAAGGTCGAAATACTTTAAAATACTATAATATAGTCACTTTATGATCTTTCGAAAATGCATTCAGGTCTTTTTATCTTTTATTTTGCCCAGACCATATAATCACCTTTTGTACTTAAAATTATTAAACATGGCGTCATCGACACGATGGTCTTGGCAGTAGACCTTTAACATAAGAAATAAATACGTATAAGTAAGTATATTACCTGATAAATAAAGCATAGTAAGTATAGTAAATTAAAGAAATTGTGGGTGATGTACAAGACGTGGAAGGCAGTTTAGAAATTTTATCTCCCGGCCTGTTTACCGAATATTGGAATGCACCCGAGAAAACCGCGGAAGAATTTACAGGTAACATGCAAATTTATATTCACTTCAATAGCCATTCAAAAAGATTGTTAGTAGAATTAGTAGCAAAATATTTTATAATTTTACCGAAGGAATACGCTGATTTTTTTAGCTTTATATAATTTATTACTTTCCAAACATAAAAGATTTAATTGTTTTATACAAGCAAAATTGCAAATATATGTGAATACAGTAGCACTATAAGCACATCTGTGAAAGCAATAATGCAGGGGAGAATAAGGCAGCCCAGCGAAGTAGTCACCAGGTGATGCCATTGTTTTTTTAATAAGTGAGGGCCGTGTAACGATGGCCATAATAATAACCACCAGAAAAAAAATAACAGTGCTGTTGTTGGTCTACCTCCGATATGTTGTGGAGACGGGCCAATGAGCGTTAAGGATAAGGTTCAAACAAGATAACGAGCTTGATTGTGAAATTCATTCACTTTTTTTATTTCCTTTTTGACGATATGATATTTTAAAGGAATTTTATGAAAAAAGATTCGCTAGAAAAATTTGAATTATAATTTTTTGGAAATTTTTTCGGAAATTATAATGTTAGATATAATTGGAAAAATTATAAAGAAAACCAGCTATTTTAAAGGCCATTATTATTTACTTCGAGGAAAAAAACCCTTACCGTTTTGGGTAACCCATTCTAGCAGTTGAAAATCTTTTTAAATAAGTTTCTTGGATACAAAATATGAAGATAAGAAAATCCGATACAAAAGTACGGCGAAATACTTTTATATCTAAAGCAAATATTAAAAAAAAATCGGTGCCCCCTAAAAAAAATTATGCACTCAAGCCTTAAACGAACGTGAAAAATTAAATATTTTTATTCAGCGGATAAATGGTTCAAGACGGGCGATCGGGCAGCTGTACGGAATAATAATTGTTATATTTTGGGTCGCAGTTCGGTCGACATTATTAAAACAGGTGGCTACAAAATTTCGGCACTCGAGATTGAACGTGTTCTTCTTGCAAATGACCATGTTGACGAAGTGGCAATTGTCGGAATAGACGACGAATCTTGGGGCGAAGTTGTTTGTATGATTGTCAGGCTTTTTAAAGTATAAAGTGGTAATTTTGGTACATAACGATACGTGGATAAAAAAAATGTATAATAAATGTAATTTTTGACAAAAAAAAATACTCTTTCGAGTTTCTTAAAAAAAGAGTCACAAATATTCCGTCAAATCATTATGTCATAAACTGCATAACTTATGCTGCATGAGGCAAATCGACAAAAAATATAAAGATAGACCGTCAAAATTTTTACTAGGAAATGTACGGTTTTGTAAGTTTTAGGAGTTTTTTATATCAAATACGTGTCTATATATACCGTATGATGCACCTCCAACTCTCGCGGTGATGCCGAAATACCGTTATAAATGATTTGAAGATAATCGAAGATATACAAAGCAAATTGCTCAAAGCCCGACAGCATGAGCGACGGCACACGGTTTAAATTGGTGTCAATTAAAAAAAAAATTGTGTTGTAATTCAGCTGGAGTCAAAAAAAGTGTCATATATCAGTTATAACGGCATGTTTTTCATTCTTGATCTCATTACCAAGCTCTGTAATTTATTTGTAGAAAAAATGATATAAAATAACCCAAGATCAGTAAAAGTTACAATTTTTCTATGTGAACAATATGAATTTTACCAAAGCCTATTTTTACCTGTTTTATCAAATCCGAGTTTAACGTTGGCGGATATTCGCGCGTGGGCACGCGATAAACTGGCGCCGTATAAATTGCCAACGCGACTGGTAACATTGGACGCAATTCCGAAGAATGCAATGGGAAAAATTAACAAAAAAGCTCTGAAGAAAGAGCTGCTAGAATAAAGTGTATAAATACGATCATTGACGTTAATACAGAATCCCCTCTCTCTCGTTTGAATCAGTATAAAATAAAAATTAATTATCATGAATGAAACTTTGTTATTTATAGTATAAATATCAAACCTTTATTCATACATTTTATACCAATTCAGACGGTGCCATCTGCTAAAAATTTTATTTATATCCGATAAAAGCATATGTACGAATAAATCTTTAACATGAAAACCGAAACGCCATTGTTTCACAAAATGGTGCAGCTCAAAAATATAATCATTATATCGCAAAATTGTGACCAAATCATTTTAAGCGATTCACGTACACTCGATCACGGGCTTTTTTGGGCTTGACCTTATAACTAGACCCCCTTGTAACCTGTTCAATGTATAACGTCGATTTTTTAGACGTCGACCTTAACCGAACCCCCTATATAAATTATATAGCATTATGCTTTTGCGCAATTTTGTGAGTATAGCGCATTTATTTCTCAATTTTATCAACTCACACGTTTGTCTTATTCATATTGTGGCAGCTGGCATTTATGCAGCGTCCCGGACCGTGACTCACGGTTCGTTGTTAACGATTAAGACCACTCGTGTGTTAATCTCTCCCAAGTTAACATCTGAGTAATTGCGCTTTTCTGTAAATACTTATCGCATTATGATTTGAACTTAAAATGGCGCTGAATAAGTTAATCAGGGTGTGAATGAGGACTTTTCCACATCATCCCCCTTAATCCAACTCGCCCGGCGTTACTAGTCATGATTGCCAACTGGGATTTGTATTTTTCCACAATTTTTGTGTAAAAACCTGATTATACGAGAAAATCAAGAATACTCACGAAACCAAAAAAACGCTCATTTTGTTTTATATGAAGCTTTAGCTGAATTAATGCCCTTCACTAATATGTCCAACCAAGTAAAAAGATTAACTCCCAGATTGTCGATTTATTCGCCTAAGTCGACTGAATTGATCAGATATGACGACGCTTCTTATTAATCTGGGACGGGTTATCTTTGGGTCAATGCCATTACACCCTTCAAAATACGATAGGTATTTGATGGTCAATTAAAAAATATTCAATATAGGAAATTGATCATCTTTAGATTTTTCTTGTTACAGTCTGCGCCAAATTTGGGGATTTTTGAGCAAAAAAAATAAATGGGTTGTTTGTCGGAGACAAAACTGACCCTATAAACTTGGACTATATAAATTATACAAATTATAATAAATATGTATTATACAAATAAAACAAATTTACAAAATTATACAGGGGGTCTGGTTATAAGGTTATAAGGTGTGACCGTTATAAGGTCAAGTCATCTTTTTGCACTAAGGTGAAGTCATTTTTTTTCAAGATAAATCATGTCTTTTTTTATTTTTTTTGGGTTTAAATTTAGAACTCGACATATACGTTTAGAACGACACGGGTAAAACACGGGTAATAATTTTTTTTATAGAAATCATATCTTTTTGGACTTTTTTCTTGTCATTTTTTTGGAGTGCATTAAGGTCAAGTCATGTTTTTGGCTTGACCTTATAACCAGACCCTCTGTACAAAAATTGTGGTTCCGGAATACTGCTAATGTTAAAGTCAAATGCATTTAACAATTAATTCTGGTAAAACTAAAACATGTTTCATTAATTAAAAAGTCTCAATTTTTAAATTAGATATAGTATTACCCTTTGCGATAAATCGAAAACTCTAAAATTAACCGGTAAGTGATAATTGGCCACTTTAAAACTGAAATATGTTTTGACGGATGCGGCTTCGTTCAAACAAACGTGTTCTGAATAAAATCGCTAAATAAACACGTTTCAAATCTGGCTCAAAAATGTTTTCGCCCAAATTCCCCCCAAAACAGGACTATTGAAGATGAAGTGTTCAGTTGATTAGTGTTCAGTTTAGTCTCGTTGTGCCGGAATCTGAAGTCTGATCCAATTGCTGATAATCATCACTGGGAGACCGGCAACATAATTTTCCCAAAAAACAGAATGATAAGTTACAGGAGGGTCTGCTTATAAGGTCACAAGGTGTGACCGTTATAAGGTCAAGTCATCTTTTTTGCACTAAGGTCAAGTCATTTTTTTTCAAGATAAATCATGTCTTTTTTGCTTTTTTTTGGGTTAAAATTTAGAACTCGACATATTCGTTTAGAACGACACAGGTAATAATTTTTTGTGTAGAAATCATATCTTTTTGGACTTTTTTCTTGCACTAAGGTCAAGTCTTTTTTTGGAGTGCATTAAGGTCAAGTCATTTTTTGGGGCTTGACCTTATAACCAGACCCCCCTGTAGCACATTCGCATAGGTAAAAACAATATTGAATTAAACGTTAAATAACAGTTGTATTATACATGTAGACACAGGAGGTTGTGGTTATAAGGTCTAACATTTGAACCATTATAAGGTCAAGTAAGATTTTTAACTAGTGGCATAGACGATTTAAGATTCTAAAACTGGCTTACAAAAAATTTTTGAACATACATTAAATATTGGGATTTTCGAACACAGTTCTGTTCAATAAATGCCATAATAAGAAGAATCCGGGCCTCATAATGGTCTTTTTTGCTCAAATACGTAATGTTACCGGTACACCGCTGTACAGCACTCATTGTAGATCAATTATGAAAGTGATAAGACTTGATTGGGAGCGGATTATAAGTATATCCGAAACTTTTTGGACCGTATCATTTAATTTTCCAGCTAGCTAGATTTAACTTTTAGAGACTTTGACGCGAGTCAAAAGATCACATTCGCCACTCACAATTATCTTTTTCGACGATAAAAGTGAAAGCCTTAAATAGAAACCGACGTCACCCTTCTAGTATAGGTCCACTTTCAAATTCACTTTCTTTCNAAAAACGTTTTCTTGGAGAAACGTTTTCTTCGAAAGCCCACGGTGCCGAAAAAACGACACGCAGAAAAAAACGACTTTCAATTTTTGATTGCGAAAAAAAAGGGCCAAAAAAGGCCAAAATCGGGCGCACTCTGACCTCGATTGCATAAATTTTGAAAAAAAAAAAATTATATTTAAATAAAATGCCTATACCCCCAAAGCCCGTAAGAATTCCTCAGTCAAAACAAACAGTAAATTTTCCGTGTAGTTTAGAAACGGCCAAGAAGTGAAAAGGGGAGAGATAGAAATTTGTATCCCGGTGGAGAACACGGGTTAAGGGGTTTTTAAAAACAGCTTCAAAAAAGAGGTCCATTGTGAACAAAATTCGGTCTGAAAAATTCGTCCTTGACAGTCAGGGCATGACTACCATGGTTTAATTCTGTTTATGTTGCTACTTTTCTTGCGCCAATCACCGAGCCAGATTTAAAACAATTTTAACGGAATATAAAATCAATCCACCGTGTAACCTTAACCCCCCTTGGTCAATTAGCCCCATTAGGGCCGCTGTTTTCCAGAATGAAAAAGGGCCTTAATGGGATGAACCACAGACTGTCGTCAACAGTACAAAAATCGGTGACAGAGACGAAAAATGGGTTGGGAGCATTTCTTACCAATCATAGGGGGTTCCTAGCGTATTGGATTTTCAGCTACTTTTGCTTCTGTGTTTTATATGCTTCTGTGATGGATTTGCTTCTGTGCTATTGTTTTTCGCTCTTTATTTTGTTGGAGTACCATTTCTCAAAACGGTGCAGTTCCTAAAACGGATCGCAATCCGACACGCAATCAAGTCCTTCACAAATTGTGAAGTTCACATGATTTAGCAACTTTTTTAATTGGTTCAAAAATTGTCGATTATCGATTTATGTTATTTATGTACTGTATGCAAACCAACAAAATTATTTGATTATTATTATGTAACAAACATGTTAAAGTTATGCCACATAACGTTATTATACATTCCTTTAAATAAAATTTATAACTACACGTTAAACTTGATTAAAATACTTTACAGTTGTGGATACGAGAACGTGACACTTTCACTTGCCAAAAACTGTCACGTTCTCGTAACATTTTTTGACAACCGTTCGTAATTTTGTTTCAAATCTGTCACGTTCTCGTAAAGGACGACCGTTTGTTAAAAAGTGTCACGTTCTCGTAAAGTACGACCATTTGTTAAAAAGTGTCACGTTCTCTTATTCACAACTGTAATATCAAATAGTTGAAAAGTGATATTCTGTGTCA
>SCLG01000734.1:2959-17398 GCA_004367875.1 Oikopleura albicans
TTTCGTTGCTCGAATATTGTTCCAGACCGGTTTTAATTACATTCAAAATCCGGAAAATGCCTGTTTTTGAAAGAAAAGTGATTTTTTTCAATTTTTTCGACATCTCCACAAGAAACTGGACCCATAAGATGAAAGCCTGTGATCTGTTCTGTAATATAAAAGAAACGGTAACCGATTTCGTTGCTCGAATATTGTTCCAGACCGGTTTTAATTACATTCAAAATCCGGAAAATGCCTGTTTTTGAAAGAAAAGTGATTTTTTTCAATTTTTTAGAGATTTTCACAAGAAATTGAACCTATCAGAAAAAGCCCCGTGATCTCTTCTGTAATGAAAAAGGAATTGTGACCGATTTGGTTAATCGAATTTTCTTCAAAACCCGTTTTAATTACATTCACAGTCGGAAAATGACTGTTTTTTAAAGAAAAATGATTTTTTTTATCATTTTTCCTACAAACTGGTCTTATATGAAAAAAGTCCAATTATCATTCAGTTATAAAAGAAACGCTTACCAATTCATCTGCTTGATTTTTTTTCAATTCAGGTTTTAATTACGTTCAAATCCAAAAAAATCAGAAAAATGTATTTTTTTTGACATTTTAATATTCTATTTATAATTCTATTTTCTAATTGATACATCAACCAATAGCGTGTTACATTTGTAGAAGTTTAAAATGAGTTGAAGATGTTGAGCCAACCGAACCGAAATTCAATTCGCAATCAATCTGAAGAATATAAACCTTAGTTTCACAAAATACTGACAGTCTTTTGTTAGTAGAGTTAGTAAATTTGAAGGCACTGTCTGAAAGGGTATAATGTACTAACTTAATAACCTTTAAAATAAATATAAGAATTCCTCCAAATTCTAATTTATTTATTTTACACGTTATTTATTTCGTATTTTATACATATTGAGACGGTGCCAATCTGAACTTTAATCAAAATCACTGGCTATTTTATTTTACTTAGCGTCAAACAAAAGTAAATCAAACCAACTTTGTATGACTATTGCTGACTAGTAAAACAGTATTCCCAGTATGCCAAAAAATAACAGAACAAAAGCCGATGAACTGTCAGTGAATTGAACTTAATGAACAAATTTCAAAAGCTATATTGATCAAGAAGCTCAAGTAGGTTTTCCTTGGCAATTTTTCGGGATGTGGCCCCCGATAAACCACAAAACCGAACACGATTGTCGTTCTCTAATTTGTCGTGGCGATCCAACAAATACCGAAGACAAGCATTGATGTAATCCCCTTGGCTAAGTGAAGATGTAACCATTTTCGCTTTATGATAAGCGTCATCAAAACTTTCTAACTGACCATCGATTGGAAACGACATATCCGTGAGACGATCAGCATTTTCCCGGATATAAGACAATTCTGCTTTGACCTTAAATTTTTTGTTGAAAGATAAGGAAGCAAATATGATCTGATTAGTTAAAAATCAAAATAATCAAGCTTTGTAGTTCATATACACTTAATCTATTATCGAAGAAAGTGATTGATGGAAAATACTACGAAACATATATGTACCTTATCCATGCGTTCTTTGAACTTATCCAGTTTGGCCTTTTTGATTTGTTCCATCAATTCTCGGCCAGAAAGACGAACTTGACTACGGTTATCATAAGCCAAGTCCATGATTGCTTTTGTATCTGGGTGGTTGACAACAAAATCATACACATGGTTGAACCGTCCAATGGCCAAGGCTGATCGGTGGGGCATAGTTCCACCCGTCATCGTTAGACCTAAAACTGCAAAAAACGACTCAGTTTTTTGGTTCGACATTGGCAACCGTTCTCCACTTTGATCCAAAAGACTGGTATCCCAACCACCACGCAACTTCTGAACGTAAGCAACTCCTGGACGCAACAGGTCTTTGATACTTTGGTTAAGCAGAACGGTTGCCTGAGCATTATCCTCATCGTCGAGACTCAAATTGTGCTTCACGAACAGTTCAGGCGTAGCAAAATCTGCGATGTCACATACGGATACTAAAAACAAATATTAAACATCATCGCAATTTTTGGCTAATTGTTCAAGTCTTTATTAATCTTCTTCGTTTTCCTTAAAAAAGAAAGTTTAATTTATAATCTAAGAATTACCGTCAGAATCTTGTCGAAAAAATGTGTTATGGTGGGCGTCAATTACAACTCCTGCTGGGTCAGATGAACCATCAATTTTTTGAGCCAATTCAATAAACTCATCAACATGACTTATGGTACCAGTTGCGCTACGATGTTTCAGTTGTATTTTGCGCCACATGGGCTGAACGATAAGCAGCCAAATGGAACTCATTGCCATGAGATCAGCGTAGATTTGATCCCTTTTTGACCCATTGAGTAGTTCCGATAGCCGCTTAAGCTTCGTATGAGTTGGATGCAAACCCGAAAACGATTTCAGCTTATCCAAGCATAACAACGTCGTGTAAGCATTCGTCGACGAATGCGAAAATCTGGTGATGAGATGTATATTTTTTAGAATTATTTTTAATGATTAATTGTTTCAAATTACTTAACTCGTCCCCGTATGCGAAAAGACGCACCCCGTCCCCGTACAGCGTATGCCAAATTGAATAAATTACTTTAAAACGCTCTCAAAGGCAAACGGTTTACTTTTTTTACTTGATTGTTTTTTCTCTATCAGACTAGAAGTAAAAATGAATTTAACATCTCTTTCCTAGACCCATGCTCGGGTTTAAATTTGTGACGCGGATTTTGCAAGTTCCACGAATCTCGACAGCTATCATGGCACGATGCAAGGCTAGTGGATATCAGGGTGAGCACGTCAGCTGCTTCTTTACTCATTGCCGAACGCATTTTTCGTTCGATAGATGCAATCAAGTGCTACGATTTACATATGTTATTAGCTATTTTTTGGAAATTTTACAAAATATACGAAATTCACATTTTTACAAACATACAAATGCTTGTTCTATGTAATCTGGAACTGAATAGTGTTAAAACCAAAAAGCATTAGAAGAAATAATTAAACTTACCATTGAGCAGTCTGCTTGAAGCGGATTAAAAGTGGCATCATCAAGCATTCCTTGAATAACCTCGACCAAATGCCGTCGGGTTGACTTTGCACAATTACAGGAATCGGACAAGACCAATTGACATTTTTTCAACACCGATTCAAGCCACTCTTCAGCAGGACGATTTATCACGCCGAGACGATTCCCTTCAAGCGTCAAATCAATGAAAGCCTGTGCTACAGTTTCCGCTTGTGATCTCGCATCACCTTTTACGTAAGGTGTTGCTGCGATCATACATGAATCGCCCAATTCATTGACCAGCAATGTAGCAAGTACCTGCTCTTGCTCGCCTCTCACTTGTCCTTTTGACGAACCATCGAAACAGATTGCCAATGTTTTTGATGTTTCAGCATATTTAACGCATTGCAGAACATTAATCGTTTGCATATCTTTCAAAGAATTGTCAACAAACGATTTCTGTGGTATTTGAATAGCATTAAAGGCGGGAATGTTGTCTTTAAGTACCGACAGCGTGGTCGAAACTTGTCTAGTACTCAAATTACATTTCACTAACGACCCAAACACAATACAACGCATTTTCGGACTCGTTCGATTCCCACACTTCTTCAATTCCGGAAAACTTGGTTCTACTATCAAGCGTCTTTTTTGCGGAACGGCTGGTTCTTGTACAGGGTTCATGCGTTTAGCAGTTGCAAGTTGCTGTTCCAAGTCTTTAATTCTAAAATAATATATATTGAAGAAAAAGTCATTCAAAACATAAAACTGGTACTCTGTAAGATAAAACCACACCCGTTATTAAGAACAATAAGAATTTAATTTTGCTTACCGTTCAGAAGAACACGAATTCTGATCCTTTAGCCGAGCATTTTGATTTTCGAGAAAATCTATTTTTTCCTGAGCAATTCGTAACTGTTCTTCTAACGATGGTAGTTCCGATGCTTGCTGACAAAATTCTTGCTCATCCATTGGCTCAATAGTATTTTCACGAACGAAACCCTGTAATGTCATGGCTGCTTGGTCGCTTTCACTGACAGCTTTAAACAGACAATTTTCGAACTGGTTTTTTTTGTAGAACAGTTGACGATTTTGAGCAGCCAATTCTTTGATAATGGGGTCGGTCGAGCTGTTCTTGCCATGCAAATGTGGTACCTCGTACCCGCTTTCATCAAGTTGCTGTTTAAGTAACTCAAAAATCGGATCAATCACCAATGTTTGACTCAGTTTACGCCCAGGATTCCTCATAGTCTGTTGCAATCGTTTAAATGCTCCTTCGATGACAAATGGATCGACATACAAGACGTTTGCTTCATCATTTTTTTTCAGCGCGAATGCCGGTTCATTGAAAGCAACAGTTACTCGAATTTGTTCACGAATCATGCGAGACATTATCAGCAACCTTAGTATTATCTAAAGAACCATTTCCGATTATTCAAAATATACACAAAAAGGATAATTGTTGAAAATACTATTAACATTCATGATTATTAAACATAATAGTGTGCCTTGGGTTTCGGATTAGTTTTGGACACAGAAGATTTACAAAACAGAAACTGACTAAGATCTACATGAGGTCGAAAACAGAAGATTTACAAAGCAGAAACTCACTAACAGCCACAACAGGTTATCAACAAAAGATTTACAAAGCAGAAACTCACACACAATACCAACAGGTTGTCAAAAGAAGATTTACAAAGCAGAAACTCATATACACTCACAATAGGTTTTAAACAGAAGATTTACAAAGCAGAAACTCACATACACTCACAATAGGTTTTAAAAAGAAGATTTACTACGCAGAAACTGACTAACAGCTACCACAGGTTATAAACAGGAGATCTGCAGAATTAGATTATTGAATTAGATTATTGAATGATCAAGAAAAACTTGTAAAATCGACGTTTCGCTGTTTATTGCATTTTCAAGAATGAACTAAAAAACGGGAAGAACGAAAATCCTAAATAAATTGAATTAAAGCTTTAAAAAAATTACTATTAATTAATTTAGGGGGTACAATATAAAAAAAATCCGATTCTAGAGAAAAATACCGTTATGTTAACACCAAACCTCGAAAACTGTTAACTTAATGGAATTTTGTTAACATAATGCGGTAGGGCGTTTAATAAAGGGCGATTTATTTTTACTTTCAGAGAAATGGAGTAATTTCCAATCACACCTTTTTAAGGAAACAGGTTATTTCCCACTCTTAATTGAAAAATTAACTAAAAATGGTTATTCCCTGTATTATTTCCATAAATAAGTAGAATACAGTTGGTGACGTAACGAGTTGACACTTTCGTTTCCGATTTTTTCGTCAAAAATTGTCACTTCCACTTTGCCAACTTGTTATGTCACTTTTGCCCTTTTTCCCAATTTCTGCCAAAAAACTGTCAACTTGTGTTGTGTCAACTCGTTACGTCACCAACTGTAACTGGTTAGGTGGTTATGTGGCTTGATGGTTAGGATAAAAACTGTGATTTATATCTCTATTTCCGTGTTTTCGTTTTATTTTGACGTAAAATGGCGAGTTACTCCACCAATACGTCAATTATAATTAATTTCTAGGAAAAAAATGGCATGACGGTGGGGTAAATCACCGTTTAACATCAAAAATGGAACAAAAACACGGAAATAGACATATACAACACAGTATTCATCCATGCGATCAAGCCACATACATGACGATCAAGGAAAACTGTGGGAGTTTGTATAGTCCTATAAAATAACATAATTAATTATTTATATATAATTTATTATTAAATTTAGACAGGATTTAATATATACAGTCCTTAACCATTTATCGGACGTTTTCGGTTCTCGAAAGACTGCTGACAATAAACTTGCTTCAAATTCTCTGTCAAATTCTTTGAATTAAAATCGGTATTTTTTTAATTTGATATAATCGAGTTAAATTACATAAATATGCCTATGGCGAAGTATGAAAATTTACCATAATAATGACTCAGCATGATTGCGTAGGCGGAGACATAAAACGTCAATTTTCATTTTTTTTTTACTTTTTAGAGTGTCAAATTTTTTGAATGTAAAATTTTCGAATTTTCCACAAACTCTATGAATTTGTTTTTTTTTGGAGATTGAAGACAAATATTCAATTATTACTATTGTCTATAGATGGGAGCTCGAATATCCGATAGACCGGAAATAATCGACTTCCTGTGACAAAAATGGCCCTTGCGCCGCCTAGGGGTTAAAATTCGGATTTCCTCTAATGAGATTTTTTGTTCAGCGGATCAAACTGTATCACCTAGTATACTCACTTTTTCCATTTGGCGACATTTTTTTTAACCTAAAAAAGTTCGTGGGCAGCCTAATGTGTAGATTACGTTGATGTAATAAAAAAGTTGAAAAGGGAAACACGTTTTGGCGCTAGAGAGCATTTTAGAGACCATTTTTGGCATTTTTTTTCCGTATTCCTGTTTCTCCGTTTCCCTGTTTCTCCGTTTTCCGGTAGTGCAGTTCAGATACCTGATATAATGTACGTATTATAGGTACTTCAGAATAAATCATGACTCGTTTTGAATACCTATTATACTCGTAGATAGTGTTTCTAATTATTTCTGGAAAATTACTGTAATTGCTTGAAAAAGAAGAATCCTTGCCCAAACCCCAGAACCCTAGTAAATTACATTATGCGATAACACCATTTTTTGCACAAAAACAGCTCTAATCTATTTAATTACATAAAAATGTATGAACCTTAGTGATTTGCGGTTTGACTCTGTGGTTGCTTTTTGAGTGTTAAATTTTGACCTACACTCTTATTACTGGAAGCCGCTAAAACACGCTTTTTAACGCTCGTAGGAAAATGGTTTCATCTTCAAATGTGCCAGCTTAGCTTTTTTTCAACTTACTCCAAATATACCACCTAAGCAGTTATCATAACACCAAAAATGCTCAATTTTTTTAATATTTTTGTTACGATAATTGGGTAGTTTTTGTTAGCCAAGCTAAGTCAAGCCAATTATAAGGAGAAAAAAACAAGCAAAGCCAATTTTTAAGGAGAAAAAAAACTAAGCCAAGCCAATTTTTGGAGGGTCAAATTTTTCTGAGAATGTTAAAAGCCAAGCCAAAATTTGTCGAGAGAGTAAAAAGCCAAGCCAATCGATCGGCCAAATCGATCGGGTAGTTTTGCAAGATACAGTCCCTGATGCCTTGAGTGCCGCTTTTGATTTTCCAAGAACAGCGGCACTAAAGGCATTACCGGCACTCAAGGCAGTGTGACATTTTTTCATCAAAATAATCATTTTTTGTTTATTTTTCCCTGCTCAAATTCGATAAGCCAACGAATATTTGCAAAAATAAAAGCCTCAAAAATATCATCAAAAATATAAAAAAAATCCCCAAAAAACGGCACTCAAGGCATCAGCGGCACTCAAGGCACTCAAGACTGTAATAGCGCAGTGCTCAAAAATGACTATTCCAAAAAGCTCTGGTAAATAACAGGTAAAGGACGTTTATTCTATAACAGCCGTTCATCTCTTGACGGTCGTTTTTCGAGATTGTTATTTTTACTGTGTATTGAAGCCATAATTGACGCAAAAAACTAAAATATCGTTAATACATATGTAATTGTTTAAAGCGCGTCGGTCATAGATGCAGCACACGGTACATATTTTGATGAACGTGACTTTGAGTAAAACCTCAGTCAATGTTAGGTACTTATTATACACCACCCGCCACGTTAAGGCGACACTTGCTTCCGAAAAAAGTGTCGGTTTATCTAGGCTCAAAACGTCAACTTAATCGACTTTGAACATTTTTAAATACTGTATTAGTACTTGATAAATTTGAGATAGTGGTTTCGGAAATGAATGAATACGTTTCCAAAGCCACAGATATGTTCAACAAATCAACACATTTTCAAAATGACATTTACACATCCATTTTCGAGGTAAAAAATCGAATGATTATACAGTAAAATTTATACCGCAGTGCGTAGGCGGTATGTCTGAAATTGTAAGTGATAGATTGACTGTTCCAAATAAGTATTCAGTTTTCATTAGCTTTTTCTTAAGGCGTACTTCCTACGTACCAGCTGCTGGTCAAGAAACTTTTTTCTGCGTAGGTTGACGTTATGAAAAACTGCTCTCTAGGGGCCCTGGTGGTCTAAATTAGCTTTTGATTAATCAAATCGGCGTACTTTGATGAGTTTTACAACTTGGTTGAGCCAATTTTCTCATAATGAATCCATTTCATCCATTTATACCAAATAAATTTTGAGTTTTCGAAAAAAATAATTTATCAGATTTTCTTATAATTTTTAATACGTCAGTGTTCCGATCTTATTTACAATTGTGTACTTGTAAACATTACTGTGTATGCAATAAACGCAACCCGAATTTTATTAAATCCGACATTCCACTTTCTTGACGCGATACGAATATTGGAACGGTTTGAACGTTAAAAACACTTTTCAGAAATTCGACTCATAAAATCGATTTTTTTTTTCTTGAAAAGTTTCTTTCCACATTATCCGAGGTTGACAACAAGAATTCTTGGGAAATTGAAAAATAAAAATCATGTAAACATTGCAGAAAGTTGAAAACGTGCACAGATTTAGCGTTTTCAGTTAAGCAACTATTATTTTCCGGAATGTGCAAGGTGTCAAACACGGATGAGCTTTATATAACTTCCTAAATTACATTTTCGGTCGTCCTAAATTTTCGAGAAGTCCTTAACATTTAACTATTATTTGTTACCGAACAATATATTAAGTAGTTATTATCGCCGTTTTTAGGTGGCGTACGGCTTTTTTGTCATCAAGGGTTAGATCAGACATAAAACAAAAAATGTTTTTTGGCAAAAAAAAAAATTGATTTTTGATAAAAAAAAACGTTGCTCGAAAAAAATGTATCTCGTAAAATTCTTCGCAAAAATTTTTGGTTGGTTTTATTGTACATCTCCTTATTTATCATTATGATTTTTAGCAAAAAATGTATTATTATTATTATTATTATTATTATTCCTTTTATTGCTTCCAATACATGTATGTTGCAGGAAGCCTTATTTTCTAAAGCGAACAGTAATAATTTTGTAAAGTGTAAAATTATATTTTTAAAATTTTAGAAACATGATAAAGTTATTCGATTTTTAATTATTGAGTTTACTTTCTGTACATTCGTATTTTAATTTTTGTCATTTAAGCCCTAGTTTAGTTCTCACGTGTTAAATCCTAGCGCTCTGATTGGTCTGTCTCCTCTCCTCCTAATGTTGTTGTGTGTTTTATTTTAGGATGTCTGCTTAGATTGACCGAAATACTACTTTTATTTTGAACATTCTTTATCAGTAAAAATAAAGAAGTTTTTATAATTTTATTATGGATTTAATTTAGATGTGATTTTAGTATTTTTGTAATTATATTTGTAGCAATTTGTTTATCGCAGAAAACGTATTGGCAAAAAAACTTTTTTCTGACATATTTTCGCGAGATGCCATGTACCGTCAAATTTATCAGGTCAAATTGGAACGTAAAAAGTCAAACAGTCAGTATTTCGATCTTTGATATGGACTACATATCAACAAGAAATATATTTACGCCGCGGCGCCGTGTATGTTACCAGTTAAAACATGTCNTCGAAAGATGATAAAGTTATTTGATTTTTAATTATTGAGTTTAATACTTTCTGTACATTAGTATTTTAATTTTTGTCGTTTAAGCCCTAGTTAAGTTGTCACGTGTTAAATCCTAGCGCTCTGATTGGTCTGTCTCCTCTCCTCCTAATGTTGTTGTGTGTTTTATTTTAGGATGTCTGCTTACATTGACCGCAATACTACTTTTATTTTGATAATTCTCGCACAAAACTTTTTTCTGACATATTTTCGCGGGATGCCATGTACCGTCAAATTTATCAGGTCAAATTGGAACGTAAAAAGTCAAACAGTCAGTATTTCGATCTTTGATATGGACTACATATCAACAAGAAATATATTTACGCCGCGGCGCCGTGTATGTTACCAGTTAAAACATGTCAACTTGTGAATTTAGTACTATCAAACGTGGCTATTTGCTTAACATCGGCGGCGTTTCCCGTTTTGGATTTCCTCCCGATTTCAATGCTTTAAAAACTAATAATCTTTGACGGTTAAATCCGCAACGAGGTTGTAATGTAAATCCAACAGGAAAATTGTCATCTTCACGCTCGATCCAACCTTTCCCAAAACAAGATTTTTTTCAATAACGGTTTCAGTAATTAGATTATTGTTTTAGCCGCAAACTCTGCAAGAAAATACACCACCTGACGGGTTATCTTACCTTTATAAATTCAAAAAAAATAGACCATTTGTGTAAGTTAACTGGTCACGGCGGGTTCACCCGAATCAGATTGTGCCTCTTACTTTACATTCGCTAAAAAAATTGAGGTTAAAATTCGTGTTGAAAACCTTTGTCTCCAATAAAACATCACGCTATACATACTGTAGTAAAATATTCCGTGTTAAATCTCAAATGGAAAGACTTTTTGATAACCCGTAGAGGGAAATTGTGTGTAAAAACAGGTAAAGCCAAGTTGTAGCGCTCGTCAAACTACGTCGATCTGACTATTAAGAAATTGATTTGAGCCACCAGGCCCCCTAGAGAGCTGTTTGCAATATCCAAACTACGCAAAGAATATCGCCAATGAAATTTTCTCGAAAAGTTGAGGGGGGTCAGCAATACCAATTTTGCCCTACGGGGCCTCCTTTTGCCTTAAATCGGCGAAAAACCCAATCGTGTGCATATATGCACACACTTCCCCCTGCGAGTTAAAAAAGCACCGATTTTACAAAAAGTTTTGCTTATGTCAGCTAGTCAGGTTTGGGGAAAATTGGACAACAACAAAACAAAAATAAATTTTTGACTATTAAAATTCATGTTTGCTAATTTGTACAAAATCTACGTAAAACGTCAAAACCGTGTTTTTATGCAAACAGTTTGTGGTTAACCAAAATATAATTATAATTATTTATTATATAACTTTCAAATAGTCAGAAAGGCTTATTCATGAAAGTTAATTTTAGACGGAATAGAATTTCATAAAAATAGAGAAAAATGTTTCACGAATCATAATGTGGCAATCAATATGGGCCATATTATATGGCATTCCTAAACATATCGCATACGCCCTTAATTAGATTAAATCTTATTGGTTTGTTTCCGCGTAGGTTGTGCACAATAGCGTTGCTAAATTCGTAGTCACGTGACACGTGTTAAGGAGGTTCATTAAGCAATTGAAAAAATATGAATATTCAAAATATGAAATAAACATTATGACACGATAGGGTATGCGCGCAGTATGCTTTACGTGTCCAAAACACAATTAATGTGATTTTTTGTATTGTTATTTCGTTTTACACGCTTTGGAACATAGTCTGCGTTAAACAATTGGCTTGATCCAGGTGATTGGTTGATAAACCGTGAATCATATACCAAGATTATTGTTCGTTTGCTTCGCGACGTGTCTTTCATCAGACACTAATTTCATTGAAGACGTCAAAACAGTGATGTTTTTGTAAACTGTGGTTGGTAATGGTCACATCCACACCGGCTGTACCGTTTTTTTGATACATGTCACAAAAGCCATTTTGTTTAGTGAGTCACAAACAGTTNATTATAATTATTTATTATATAACTTTCAAATAGTCAGAAAGGCTTATTCATGAAAGTTAATTTTGGACGGAATAGAATTTCATAAAAATAGAGAAAAATGTTTCACGAATCATAATGTGGCAATCAATATGGGCCATATAATATGGCATTCCTAAAAGTAGCGCATACGCCCTTAATTAGATTACATCTTATTGGTTTGTTTCCGCGTAGGTTGTGCACAATAGCGTTGCAAAATTCGTAGTCACGTGACACTTGTTAAGGAGGTTCATTAAGCAATTTTAAACTAATGAATATTCAAAATATGAAATAAACATTATGACACGATAGGGTCGCGCAGTATGCTTTACGTGTCCAAAACACAACTAATGTGATTTTTTGTATTGTTATTTCGTTTTACACGGTTTGGAACATAGTCTGTGTTAAACAATTGGCTTGATCCAGGTGATTGGTTGATAAGCCGTGAATCATATACCAAGATTATTGTTCGTTTGCTTCGCGACGTGTCTTTCATCAGACACTAATTTCATTGAAGACGTCAAAACAGTGATGTTTTTGTAAACTGTGGTTGGTAAATTACCATTATGGTCACATCCACACCGGCTGTACCGTTTTTTTTTGATATATGTCACAAACGCGATTTTGTTTAGTGAGTCACAAACAGTTAATATTAGTCAAAAAATATTTATTTCAAAAGTTATTTTGATGCAAAAATGAGCGTTCGTCAGAAACTTGCGCTGATTTGAAAATTGTTTTATGAGTGACGTTATTATAAAGTCACTCATAAAATTATACATTTTGTACAGTTTTTAGACAGCATTCCGAATTTTAGATTTTTATTTTGTAAACCGTTTGGCACAGTATATTCTATAGCTGGTAATTGCATTTCAAAAAGAAGCTCGACTGTCAGTAACTGTAAGTTAACTCCCAGGGGGAAGTGCGTGTATATAGACACGCAACTCGTTTTTTCCTCGATTTAAGGGATATGAAGCCCCGTAGGACAAAACGGGTATTGCTGACCCCTCCCCTTAACTTTTCGAGAAAATTCGATTGACGGTGTTTTTGCGTAGGTTGACGAATTCAAACAGCTGTCGGGGCCCTGGTGACCCAACTCAATTTCTGAATAGTCAGATCGACGTAGTTTGACGAGCTCTACAACTTGGCTTTACCAGTCTTTTTGAATTATTGCCAATTATTGTGAATTTTTACGTGCGTCTTTATTTACACACATTTCCCCCTACGGGTTCCCAAAAACTCCTTCCCCCTGGGGGTTAAAGTCTTAAACCTAGGTTAACATCTAGAATTCTACCATCAGCAATAACGTTCTGCATTTGCTAATAGTTTGTGAAGCAACAATTAATTGCCCAATTGGCTAACGGGGGTTATTCCGGCTGGATAGAGATAATATTTGTATTTTGATTTTAATGCAGAAAAGTTTTGTTTTAGTTTTTATAACCACGATGAACTGTTATGGTGTGAAAGTTTTTGAGTACTTGTTTTTGGCTGCTTGAAAATCCGGGTTGCCATCATGGCGTATACTTATGTGTAACTCCAGATATGCTATCGTGAAAATAAGGAGTAAAGAAGTCTCAATAATTACTTTTAACCATGATCCTAGAATCGAAAAGAACATGTAAAATTTTGCCTTTACCGTTATGTTACTAATAAATAATTCTACTAACGGCAAATAAACATAAGTATATATTCTCCATATACAGTACAGTAAAAACGAAAATGACACTAGGTCGAGTATATCCATGATTTTCAGGCCAATAAACGGCAAATAACGGAATTGGGACGCGGCCGTCCGCCATTGCGCCATAATCTCACGTGATTCCATCGCGATATATTCTAATTCCGACCTGGCAATGCGCAATTCGGCAACAATTTCATTAATCTTATCGTTAAGTTCCAAGCAGGGCTCGGCACACTTGATTTTTTTTGGCTCGGCTCGCTTTTTGCGGCAAAATTTTTTTTGGGCTCGGGTCGCTCTAGCTCAATTTTTTGGCTCGGCTCGGCTCGCTCTAGTTCAAAAACTTATTGGCTCGGCTCGGGCCCAGTCAAAATTTGCTTGGCTTGGCTCGACCAAATTGCAATTTTTGGCTCCGAGCGAGCGAAATCGAGCCAATTGTGCCGAGCCCTGATTCCAGGTCAGTAGTATAGTTCGTGGATCGAGTTATTGTGACATTTTTATTTATTTAAAAGGGGGCGCGCGAACGCAACCTTAACTTCCCCGCCCATATTTACTCACGCTTATGCGTGTTTATTTTATGCAAACATAACACAAACAAGTTCAAAATTAATTTTTCATACTTTTTATTTTAACCATATGTCACAATATAAATATCGTTTTTTTTCTAATAGATCCAGAAAGTTATGAAAACATTTTTAGCATAATAAGATAATTCACTAGTACTTTACATAGTATTTCCTAGCATTTTTAGTATTTTGGTAGTAAAAAGAGCAGTAGATTATATAATGTTTATATTAAAAACAAAATTACGATGAGAAAAACAAGTTTGCAATAAGCTATAACGGTGACAATACTCAAAACTGTAACCCTTAGAAAGTCCAGCAAAGCTGATAATTTTGCATCTTTGTATTTCTCACAGTAAAATTTTATAAATTTTAAAACCCGTTTCATTTTTTCACTTAATTTCGAGATGAAAATAATATGAAAGAATTAGGGTACACAAAAAAAAGAGTAAATAAACTAAAGTAAATAGAAAAAGAAAGTTAAAAATATTGTTGAGCAGTATTTGTTTGTTTTTGCCGGCTGTCAAATTCCGTAAACAAGGATACTTAAGAAAGATAAATCTAGTTTTCATTTTTGAAAAAAAAA
>SCLG01000735.1:0-13119 GCA_004367875.1 Oikopleura albicans
ATAATAGACTGTGTAAAGTTCATAGACTATACAGTATTCCACAAGCATATGTCATTTATCAAATACGATCGACTATGAATCATAGTAACAGCTCAACAAATTAGTGCAAACTATTTTCCAGGGTTTTAGACCTGACACATATGTCATAAGCCTACCAGTCATTCATGAAATCACTGTCAAGCACACATTAACGAGCTACACATATTCTATTTCCGTTTCTTATTATTTTATTTCAAATTTGTAATAAAACTCATAGAATTGCATTTTCAGCATTTTTGGAGTTAAAATTCCAAAAAAAANGCTTAAATAAGTGGTTTAATGTTTTACGGCCTATCCGTCTGTTCACTTAACGGGTCTTTTCGTTCCATTTTGCTGAGTTCATGACAATCTACATCCCCTGCGCCGTTATTTTGCAACTTTCACTTAAAAAAATATGCAAGATAACCAAGCAAACGGGAAAATCTGTAAGATGACGCATGACAATATAACAGCGCAGGGGGTGTTTGTAACCCGATTTTTTTTCTCTCCTTATGTCTCTGTATTTTCCCTCAGTTTTCATCCCCTGGGACTTTTGTAATTTCTTGATTGGATTTGTTGAGAACCTGGCCTACCTTAAGCTTCGTTTTTTTTTCTCGATCGTTATCAATAAAAAATAGAAAATTGTCTACCTTGCACAACTAAATACAACGCGCTAGCTTGTTGCCAAATTTTGTTATTTTATTTGTTTTTCCCATTTTTATTTGTTTTTTCGACTTTTTTTGCAATTTTGTTGCTACGCGAAAGTGTTAAGCACACATTTGGTTCGAATTCCACGTTGCCAAAAAATTTATATCATCTTCTAAATTAGCGTGTTTAGGTTTTAATTGTTAATTAGTAGTTATACAGTCGTCGATCTCATTATGTTAGCCCGGTGCCGTATGTAAATCGTAAAAATCTAATATAATTTTGCTCGAGATCTGTATGAAAGTTTCAAAATCGAAAACTGAAGGCTATTTTTGTGAAATACTCCAAGGTCCCTAACTTACCCCCTCCGAATTAGTACACTAATAAACTGTATAATTTCTTATGCCAAATACAAGAGTTTTAAAATCTCTTGTTATTAACATTAATTAGGAACTAAATGTCCATTTTTTGGCCCGAAGTCAAATTTTGTATAAAATTAAAACAGATTTTTAGACGTGTTGGTTATTTAATCTAATTTTTTGGTCAGTTTGGGGCGAATTGTCTACCGGAACGTTAATTTTGTATTACGGCTAGTTTCGTTTTAATATTGAATAGTGGGCAATTATTGGTTATCATATATCTTATACGGTATAGGTTAAAACTTTTTTTCTAAATGTCCTTATTCCTTTACTTATCATTTTATAAGGGTGCTTTCTTGACGTTTCAACTGATAGCGTTTTTTTTTGCGGTTTACCTAGTAGGGTTTTTTTTGCCACTAATGTTTTAAATTTTTTTCGTTATCATGGATTTTGTTCTCTTTATATACACCACCTACCTGCTTAAAGTAACACCAAAATGAACACAAAAACTGTTATTTTAAGCAAAAATTGTTACTTTAAGCAGGTAGGGCGTAGGTTAAATCGAAAAAAAGTTCAAATAGTGTTACTTTAAGCAAAATCAGGCTTTTTTCTGTTACTTTAAGCGGAATCAAGCTTTTGAATTGCGCAATTTGAAAAATATTACGTAATGTTTAGGTTTTTTGTTACTTTAAGCAGAAATAGGGTCATAGAATTGCGCAATTTGGAAATATAACGCGATCAATTATTAGTATTACAGGGGAAAGGGTTATTAGTAATAACTTTTTTCTTAAATTAAGATTTTGTTTTTCATTTTGCACTTTTAATACACTGGCCTGACCTTGGATTATCCGAGAAAACTGGAATATATACCAAAACATGGCTACCCCTATTTTTTTTGATAATTTTTCATATCAAAAATATTTCTGAATGCTTAGTCAGATGAAAAATATTTTTGAAATGTACTAAAAATAGTTTACATCCAAAAAATATTGAAGCATAAAAATGAAATCTTAAAAAAACTGTTACTTTAAGCGGAACTGTTACTTTAAGCAGCGTTACTTTAAGCAGGTAGGTGGTGTATATGTTTCGTCTACTTCCTCACCCCGTGGTCTTTTTTACTTTGGCCAAAGTTTCGTTGAGAAACAATAATTTCCCCTTGGGTTTTTTTCAACTTTTTTGCTTTTTAATGACCTTGAGCTGTTTTTGTTAAATTAGCCGTTTTTTAAGTGTAATTAGCCGTGTTTTCCCATTCGCCGTTAAGGCCTTATTTTGCCGCTTTTTCCTAATTATTAATTATCATTTTTGTGTTTTTTCTTAACTTTTTGGTGTCTCTAAGAATTTTGTTTTTGGTCCTGATAGTAAAGAATCTTTGTCCGGAATTACTTTCGACTGTTTTTAGTTTGCCCATTTGAAAAGATTATTTTCTTGACGGTACTCGACTTGAACTACACCACCTACCTGCTTAAAGTAACACCAAAATGAACTCAAAAACTGTTACTTTAAGCGAAAATTGTTACTTTAAGCAGGTAGGGCGTAGGTTAAATCGAAAAAAAGTTCAAATAGTGTTACTTTAAGCAAAATCAGGTTTTTTTCTGTTACTTTAAGCGAAATCAGGCTTTTGAATTGCGCAATTTGAAAATATTACGTAATGTTTAGCTTTTTTGTTACTTTAAGCAGAAATGAGGTCATAGAATTGCGCAATTTGAAAACATCACGTGGTCAATTATTATTAATACAGGGTAAAGGGTTATTACTAATAACTTATTACTTATAAGGCCAGATCCCAAAAAAACTAAATTAAGATTTTGCTTTTCATTTTGCACTTTTAATAAACTGACTTGACTTTGTAACTTTTTGGAGAAACGGATTCTCCGAGGACAATTGTATAGACCAAAAAATGACTACCCTTTTTTCATATATTTATTTGTATATATTTATTTTTTGATTATTTTTCATATAAAAAAATAATTCTGAATTCTTAATCAGATGAAATATATTTATGAAATGTACTAAAAATACTTTATATCTGAAAATATTGTAGCATAAAAATGTAATAGTGTTACTTTAAGCAGCGTTACTTTAAGCAGGTAGGTGGTATAATTTGGTGTCTTTCAACCTATTTTGGTGACTTTCAACCTGTTTTGCTTTTGACTGACTAAGCTACGTGATTTCATGTTGGAGCTTTGAGGTTTTACAGTTTTTTAAACTGTCTACTGCGCCTGTTGCACATTTATTTAGATTTTGTCACAAAACCATGTTTTCATTTTTAAATTTAATTTTTTTTCGTTTTTTTTTTGATTTCTGCGCCGTAATAAGTTTTGACTATTTGAATTTAAATTATTTATTTATTGATTGTCGGCCTGCCGGCCATTACGCGTTTTTAGCGCCTCCATTAACCTCCGCCTGGGTTTCTCCAATTATTCGGCCACATATTGTGTTCATTTTCTTTTGTGCGTTGGGTGTTTCCGTGTAACGCCAGTCACCACTTATAAAATTGTAGAATAGCGATTTAATATGGGTTCTGTATTGAGTGTGTGTGTGTGTGTGTGATAGTGATAGTGTAATTGTGTTCGTGTGTTGCATTTCGGTCATATTTATACTAAGCACAGTTAACAGTGGTTTGTTTACAGTAATGGACGATCAAGAGGTAGTGGCCAGTGAACGTTTCCTCACAAAGGAAGATTTTAGTGACAATGTGGAATCAGAACTAGTGACAGAAACTTCGATTTAACGATAGTACCGGAAAAAATGTTGTTGTCGGTACAACCAGCAGAGAATTGTTACCCATCAAAAAGACAGCCAGTCAATCACCGAATTTTTTTGAATAACAATGAACACAAATGAACGAAAAAGTTGTTTTCAAGCTAAAAAACGAATAAATAACAAAAAATGTCGTTTTTTATCGAAAAAATAGCCCTTTAAGTACCGGAACTCCCTTAGGGGACGCGACTCCCTTAGGTGACGCGTTTTTGGTCGTTTTTTGCGTCATTAACGGGAGTCGGGATTGTAGTAGAAAAACGGACCTTGTAAATTAGGCTCTAACGGTTAGAGCCTTAGCTATGAAATAAATATTTTAGGTTTTTCCCAAATAAATAATACACCGGGTGCGCAGTTATCGGGCGGGTTGGCCCGCTCGTGCTGTTATCGGGCTGGGTTTTTTTGCATCTCTTTCCCTATTCCGCCTACGCCCTGAGCAGGTATTGGGCGCCGGATCAATGTTTTTTGTCGCGGAACCCGCCCGATAACTGCGCACCCGGTGTAACACATAATATTTCGCAAAAAAGTCAAATTTGCTTTTACCCAAAAACTGTAAGTATTAATATATAACTTTTAAGCTTACGCCTATTATTACTTTCTGACGGATACTTTGAGAATATTCACAGAACTTTCGTGGGACAAGGAACTTACTGGTCGAAAAAAACGAGCGGATACGATAGGTTCAGACATAATTATGAGTGAAGTTTTGCCTTTTGTTATCAAAGGGGCCGCCATTCATAACGTTAACGCAGAAATTGTTAACATTCGTGCTAACGATACGGATATACGGAGCTTTATAGATGCTCGAGTTTCAAATTCAACTCTTAGAGTAAGAAAAATACATCTTTGATAAATAACCAACCTCGAAATTGAGCCATCTAGGCCAGGGTTGTTAAAACCGGTTTTTTAGCTTTGTTCAAAATTAGGCGTTTTTTATCAGCAAATAAAGGTAACAAACAAGGGTTATATTTACTAACGCACCCAAAAAAAATACGATCATGTGATAGTCAGTTAACTGCCGCGGCATGCCGTTGTTGCGCATAAGAGGTAATTTGTTTCTCTCGAGCATCGATTCAGCGCCGTCATAGTTTCGAATTATTTTTATTTCGACTACGATGCAGGGCACGCTGATTATGACGAACATTATGGCACGGTGAAAAGTATGGACAGAGATTGGCAGAACAACAAAAAACGACAACAGTTTTTCCCACCGCAAACCGAAATTGATGTTGTGATTGGTTTCAACTTATCCGAAGAAAATTTCAGTGAACTTGGCGAAAATCCTACTGGAAAGATTATCGAAACTATTATGAAGCTTTTTCAGAAAGAAATTTTTCGCCGTTTGCCGCGAGGTAGACTCGGAATTAGTTCTATTTCAGGTAAAGTAAATTTTTTAAAAAAATAAAATTTATATAATTTATATAATTTATATTTTATATGATATAAACAAAACTTTAAAAATACACGCCTTATCGCACTGCTGCTCGAAAATATAGGGTCAAGTCGTGTCTAATTATTCCACTAAGTTTATAAATTTAAAATGATGGGTTGGTTTTTATATATTTTGGAGTTATTGGAAAATGTCATTTTTGTATAAAAAACAGATATATAGAAACCGGATGTATAAAAACCGCATGTCCGAATAAAATGAAAAAGTTTTCGAAAAAAAATCTGAACAATAAAAAAAGTCTCATAAAAAATTTCAATTCATAGAGCTAATTCAGAGTTTGATTAAATATCTCTAGCGTCTAATAACCACCTGCGCCGTTATCGGGTCAACATTTTTAGGTAAAATTTTGACCCGATAACGGCTTTTGACCGGATAACGGCGCAGGCGGAATGTCTGGAAAATTTTGACCCTATAATGGCACGACCGGAAATTTCGACTCATTTTTGTCATGTAAAAATTTTGAGCCGGTAACGGCTAGAGCGAAGATTTTCTAGAACGTCTCATATCATATGAGTCATATGTCTATGTGTTTATTTCATAAAAATATAACCGTTAGGACCGTGCACCAATGATGTCACAAGATAAAACAGTCGTTTATATATTATATAAAATACCTTTTAAAAAATCTTTTAAAAAGAAAAAGGCCAATCGTTCATAAAAACTTGCATTTAACATATTCTGAAAAATAAAGAAAATATTGAGAAGTCTACAAATTCAAATATTGAATAAAAAAAAGGATTTAAATGTATTTTAATGACAAAATTTTTTTGATCAGATAACGACGCAGTCCGTAGGCGGGGTGGCTGGAAAATTTTGAGTCCAAATTTTGACTCGATAATGGGTTTTGGCCCGATAAAAGGTGACCCGGTAACGGCGCAGGTGGTGTATTAAAATTTGAACTATTTTCAATAAAACAAAATATAGGGTACTTTCTATTCATAAAAAAATAATTTAAGCTTCGACCTCCGACGAATGGGTTTCGGACCACACAAGGACCTGTTTGGCCGATTGCCGGAATAATTCTGACTTTCAAGAAGACGGTAGTTGCTCAACGTGCCCGAATGGATTTTGTTGCCGCGAGGACGGGTTAAATAGTACTTGCTCAGAGGAAGTTATGAAGGCAATTCAAGGGACACATTTTTATGAAAATCACCACACATGTTATTACAAAAAAGGTTAATCTATCAAATGTAAACTACACCAGATACGTTATTGTTTTACTTCTTAACTTTTAATTTCTTGGATAAAAGGTCTTTCGACTGACACGCCCTCACAAAGGCCAATTGCTTTTAAATTTCTAAATATTCGATTCAATAAAAAATTAATTAAAATACCGGTATATATCCGAGTATTAACGAAAAAATCGAAAAAATACAGAAAATTTCGTCATGTTTGCGGAAAATTTTCACAACCAAGTATTGTCCATTATATTTTTCATCACCTACGCACTACGTAATTATATTTCAATAATTTTTTAAGATAATGACGCACCTGATGTACATGTGTGTTTTTGAATGTACTCACTTCAAATAGACATATTTATCAGGTAACAAAATGAAAACATGGCATTGCGATCCAAAAGTGGCGACTTTAAGCGTAGCCGATGGAGAGTGGGGTCATAATGCTTGTAATGCTCTTTCTGATAATTATACTGACACAACGGTGAGCCCAGAAAAGGGTTCAGAAATTCAAAGCTCTATTTTCAGGTTTTTTTTTTCTGGAAAAATATAATAGAAATGTCGAATTCTACTTTGTACGAAATATACAATTTGGAACCCTATTGTAGATAGCAATCTTACTATCACATTCAAAAATTCGGCGAATCTTCATGACGTTAAAATTGTGATGAGAAATAACACTAATGATAGTTACCCGAATGCCTGCCTTTATGTGGATGAGGCCTATCAAATATGTACGAAAAATCATTTACATGAACCAATGGTTTCTTTGGAGTTTTTCAAGACATATGGAACTAGGCTGTCCAAATAATAATGTGCAGAATAACAAGCATAAATACAGTCCGTATCCCCATGTTCACGGGTTAACTTATATATTTATGATATAATTCTTTTTTAAGCTATGAACTAAATCAACTTTCGCGGTTCGAATAAATACCGTATTGACGTATTTTGGTTAGTTCACAAAATAACCGCAAGTGGCGCTGTTGACGAGCCCATTTATGTCAATCTTAAGGACATGCAAATAGCATTGTTAACAAACTTTACTTCTCGGGAAAACGCTATAAAAAAAGTTCTGTACTATGAATTTCATCGATTTTTTTTTGTTTTTAATGTATAAAGGTGGGAACCAATACATGACAAATTTTTTGAAACTTAAACTATTGCCCTTGAACCCTCACGTGGCCGTGAAGTTCATGAAAACTCAAATTTCCAAATTTAATACCATCTACAGTTTTCAACCGATTGACTTCGTTTTTTTGCAAAACAGTCCGAATAACAATACAATTTTTTTCAAAGAGCCTTTTTTTGATATATGGTCTTGAACTTGAGAAATTTCAAAAAATCNAACCTTCATGACATTAAAATCGTGATGAGAAATAATACTAATGATACTTACCCGAACGCCTGCCTTTATGTGGATGAGGCCTATAAAATCTGTACGAAAAATCATTTACATGAACCAATGGTTTCTTTGGAGTTTTTCAAGACATATGGAACTAGGCTGTCCGAACAAGAATGTGCAGAATAACGAACTTAGGTCCCTGAGTAGGGAAGATCCCTAACTTAATAACCCTCTGCGCCGTTATCTTGCAACTATCGCATGAAAAAAATTCGCAAGATAACGGAGGGAACGGGGAAGATAACAGCGCAGTGCTTAACACATAAAGATAGGGATTCCTGGAAAATTGGCCGAAAAAAATCTGTAAGATAACGGAGCCAACGGGAAAATCTGGAAGATAACGGGTGACAAGATAACAGCGCAGGGGGTGTAGTTACTTACGTTACTTTGCTATTTAAAAGATGCATAATTTTGCGTGGGAGGCTTTGCTTTGAAATTATAAGCTCCTTAGCTTCATATTTACGAACAAGTGTTCAAAAGTAACTGTGTAGGGTGTTCACTATTGCAAAAAACTTGTTTTGGCAGCCTATATAGAAATTATCAAAAAATCATTGGCACCAAATTTGAGATTGCTTTCCAAAATTATGCCGAAGTTTCCGATATTTATGTTTTCTATCAAGGTTTGATTTCAGCGCTATTATGTAATTGATTTGTTTGTTTTATGTTTTGTTTTAGATGGCCCAAATTGTTATGAGGATTACAAAATGCAATATTGGCATGGGGTCGCTTTTCCCGGAGGCCCAAGTGATCACATTCTGAAGGCGATAGTGGCAACATCAGCCGAACGTTGTGCAGCAAAGTGTTTGAGATTACGAAAGTGCAAAGCGTTCACTTTCAGGCCAGATTTAAATAAAAGGAAACGTCGCGGTGAATGTTGGTTAAAGAAAAACGTACATGCAATCAACTATGTCGGCATGGCACGGTTCAAGATAGCATAGCTGTTTGTTTTTAATACAGTCCGTACTGTCGACAGGCACCTGAAAATGATAATGTTTGAACTCGCTGATATTTTCATTTAGGTTTATATGGTGACAAAAATGATAACTTTTTTCATCCCAATTTGGAACATTTAAGGAGGGGTGATACGAGTTTCTGGCGTTTTTGGCGTTTTCTGGTTTTGGGCGGTTTCGGGTTCGGGCGAATTCTCAATTCAGCTAACCTGCATAGAAAAATTGAAAAAANGTTTTAGATGGCCCAAATTGTTATGAGGATTACAAAATGCAATATTGGCATGGGGTCGCTTTTCCCGGAGGCCCAAGTGATCACATTCTGAAGGCGATAGTGGCGACATCAGCCGAACGTTGTGCAGCAAAGTGTTTAAGATTACGAAAGTGTAAAGCATTCACTTTCAGGCCAGATTTAAATAAAAGGAAACGTCGCGGTGAATGTTGGTTAAAGAAAAACGTACATGCAATCAACTATGTCGGCATGGCACGGTTCAAGATAGCATAGCTGTTTGTTTTTAATACAGTCCGTATTCTCAACAGGCACCTGAAAATGATAATTTTTGAACTGGCTGATATTTGCATTAAGGTTCATAGTGTGACAAAAATGATAACTTTTTTCATCCCAATTTGGAACATTTAAGGAGGGGTCCGTCGTGTTGTTTACAAACTGGACGTTTGGGACAAACGCTTTTTTAGCACGTTATATTGAAACTAATGAATTGTTTTCTCTGTGTATTAATATAACACCGCTTCCGGCATCTCATAGAAATATTTTTGATGATATAGTTCACAGCACCGATCGCGTATTGGGTCTTGAACTTGACAAAAATGCAAATTTGACGCTTGAATACCACCAACACTGTTGATGCTATGGATTTTTTTTTTGACAGAAATGTTTGGAATAATAAGGCAAAAACAAATTACTATACATTTTTTGCGTAATTGATCTAAAACAAAAAATATCTTGAAAAAAACTAAAAAAAATGGTTCAAAATTTTTAAATCTTTAATCCTCGCGACCTTAAAATTACATGAAAAAAGATGTCGAAAAATATCACTCCTTATGGGAGTGAGCAATAATTTTATAACCAAAGTTGTTTGTTCTCATTATATTGGACAAGGTAAAGTACAAAAATGTAAAAATAATACATAAAAAAGTTGTTTCAGAGCATTTTACTTAGAGAAATAACACAAGCATTTTTTCATAATCGTGTTTGGTCGAAACTGTAAAAAGTCGAATTTTTTTCGAATTATAATTCCGAATAAACTTGGCCGGACTTTATAATTGATAAAACGACTAAAAATATTTATAACGATCACTTTCTTGATTTTTGCTATTATTTGTAAACAACAATCCATGCCCGTCCTTATGAATCCCTATGATCCCTATTCTCTTTGTTTTTAGATAATCTAAATAATAATCTATAAATAATAATCTATAAATAATCTAAAAATAATAATCTATGGATATAAACAATCTAAATAATCTATAAACAATCTAAATAATTTATTCTAGAATTTAGCAGCTATGCTTTCTCAAATCGTTTTAGGCAACTGGTGGGCTGAAATGTGATTTTGATTCTCCGGTAATACCCTCAACGGCCCCGACCGGGTTTTTGACGAATTATCGATGTTTTGAGGATGGAAAAATTCAATACTGGGATGATGTTAATTTTCCGAGTAAGTCCGAAGATATCCTAAAAACTTGGTACGTTAATACAGCCGAAACGTGTGGATTTTTATGTTTTGGCCTAGATGAGTGCCTTGGATTTACTTTCAAAAGATTTACTTTGGACGAACGTCGTGACGAACGTCGCGACGAACGTCATGACAGCTTCGAATGTTCCTTAAAGGTACCTTATTTAAACTGCCGTTGACGTAATAAAAATGCCATAAAAGTAATTTGCAACGTATCCCATAACTTATGGGCCATAAGGGTTATTTGAAAGGTCCATCGTTTTTTGATGCTGCCAAAAGCCACCGCGTTTCCAAGAAAAAAAAAATTCAAATTATTTCAAAAAATGCTTGTCATAAAAATTTCGGCAAATCCGTAGTCCTTCCAATGTTATATCCCAAAAAACATTTTCCGAATATCAATATATTTGAAGTTTTCTTGAAAATTTTAAGAAATGTATTTCTCGGTATCTTTTTTCTGTTTTTTACCAAAGCCGACTTGCATCATTTGAAAATAGGACTACTAATACTGGTTTAGTCTCATGAAAATCGGCTGCGCGTTTCTAGTATACCGTGTAGGCATATTTTAAGATGATATTGGCCAATAGTGGCACCCCATTGCAAGAAAAAAAGAAGAAAACTTCTCTATTCTAGAAACGCGCATGAGACTAAACCGGTATGAATCATACCGTATGATAATTCAATTTTTAACGTAGATTTGTGGCGAATTCTGACAAAATCCCCTTTTAGTAAAAACTCTTATTTCCGGTTATGCTAAACAATTTATTTTTTTTTAAAGAAAAACATCACATCAATGAATCACAAACACACAAACCAGGGATTTGGTTTAGTTGGCGGACTTAAATGTGAATTTGATTTTCCAAACTGGCCCAAGAAATCACCCAGTTATATTATGGACAAGCCTGAATGGTACGAGAATACCTGCTCAGAAACTGGAAAAATTCAATATTGGAATGGGGTTGATTTTTCTAGCGCTTCCGAAGCCGATGTCTTAAAAATCTATAAACCAATAGAATCAGCTGATAAGTGTGGCCTATTATGTTTCATCGTAGATGAGTGTTTAGGGTTCACTTATGAACCCAATAATGACCAAACATGTTCCCTCAAGCTAGTTTTTAAATTTTTTAAAAGATTTTTTTCAATTTTTCAACATTTTTGCCTAGTGAAAAAAGAGTGTCACGTTCTCGCATAAACTTGTTTTTGACCATTTTTGTGTTTTTTAAGTATATTTTTTCTTCTAACGATTTTATTTTTTTCAAAAAATCAATGTATACCGGATTTAGTTTAATAGCCTATCACTGTTACGTGAAAAATGACGCGCAAAGGCATAAAAACTATCGTGTTAAAGCTTAGTTGCATGTCGACTGTTTCCCAAAAAGTGTTTGGTTCTCGTTTGTTACGTTCTCGCTTTACAACTGTATGATGAGAATTAAACATAAAAATTTCTGAGAAAAAAAAATTCTGATACTTAAAATAAAAACGTATCTTGGGCATATAGTAAAATCACGATTTAATTTTATTTTCTTCCTTCTTAGAGGACAAAAAATAAGAAAATTAGAGAAAAACGTGTTTTGGTCATTCGACGTAAAATTTAAAAGTGGATTGTAGTGAGTTAATCCAGTTTTGGCTCAAGTTGACCCTGTCACGTGATAAATATGATTCAAGACATCCAAAATTTGGAGTCCAAATGGGCCTTTTTTCTCTTATATAGTACAATAAGTATAAATATTTCTCTCATCTTGTTTTGGTATATGCTTTCATTTCTATTTTAAAATCTATCAAAGAAAAACATTGTGAGGATGGACTACATTCGCGGCGTAATTGGTGGACTAAAATGTGATTTTGATTTTGCTACAGGACCCCTAATATTTCCGAGTAAGATCTTCGAAAAACCGCAAATTTCAGCGACAGAATGTCCAGATACCGAAGGCATTCAATTTTGGAGTGGGATCACTTTTCTAAATAGTGTAGAAATGAAATTGTTTAAAAGTAGTTACAGTACATATTGGGTTACGGCTGAACAGTGTTCTTATTTATGTTTAACTGAGAATGAATGCAAAGGATTTACTTATATTCATGGATTACATCATATCGAATGTTCCTTAAAGGTAGTTTTTAATATACCGAATTTTTAAAAGATAGGACACAGTATTTTTGCCGGTATTCAAGGCAGTATTTGAATAGGCACTGTACACATTTGGTAGTTGGAGCACCATATTTTGCGAACAATGATCTGAGTAAACGGAAAGCTAATTTGGCTACGTTTTTTGGCATGACCAAAAGTATCTTCCGATCAAAATGTGGTATTTAACTCTCAGGGGGAAGGAGTGAATTGATAATCCGTAGGGGAAATGTGTGTATATGAAAAATTAAAAAAATACAATAATTCGCAAAAAAACTGGTTCAGCCAAGTTTAAGAGCTCGCCAAACTATGTCGATCTGACTATTAAGAAATTGATTTGGACCACCAGGGCCCCCTAGAGAGCTGTTTGACATATTCAACCTACGCAAAAAAAACACCGTCAATGTAATTTTGTCGAAAAGTTGAGGGGGTCAGTAATACTCGTTTTGACCTACGGCCTCCATAGGCCTTAATCGACGAAAAAACAAGTCGTGTGCATATATGCACACACTTCACCCTGGGAGTTAATTATACCGTTTAATGTCAA
>SCLG01000735.1:32125-48639 GCA_004367875.1 Oikopleura albicans
ACAAATTTGTTTTCGAAGTTAAACCTACCTTTACTTGGGGTTCCTAACATATGTTCAAAACTTACCTGTATATCTTCCGATATAGTAACTCCCGGAAACCCTTGTTTGGAACCGTGGTGGACGTCGCCGTGGTCGGAGTGCTCGAACAGATGTGGTGAAAATGCAACTCGTAAGAGACATGTGGGGTGTCAGGTGAGTCATAATTGTACCGGAGAAAAACCGACGAGTGAAGAGCCATGTGAAACCGACTGTGTTTATCATTGGAAACGCGGTGCTTGGTCTTCGGTAAGCTTTCAGTTTTCCTAATGTACACCATCTAACTAGTTATTCTACCACCACTAATTCGGTTATCTTATTAGGAGACATCACGAGTTCCAAATTGGAACTTACAATTATTATACTACAGGGTGAGGTAATATAGATGCTAATCCGGTTTTTGGTGAGTTATATTCGCTCAGCGTACTCGCGAACCAAAAACGGTTTAGCATCTATATTACCTAACCCTGTAAGTGACATACCCAATTATCTTGCCACTTTTGATATAAATGTGGCAAGTTACATGGTGTGGCAAGTTACATGGTGTCCAACTGACTTGTGCAAGTAATTTTATCCCTCCGCGCCCTTTTATACACAGGATGCGCCGTTATCTTCGCATTGAGCCGTGTATATTAAAAAAAAACACTGAAAATGCGTGGGCAAAAAGTGATTGTACAAGCTATACAAAGACGCCCGGTTAGACAAAATATTTATTTATTTTGTGACTATTAGTGTTCAAACTTGTGCGGTGGATTTTCAACAAGAACTGTGAATTGTATGGCATCAGATGACAACATTGTTGATGATTCTTTCTGTAAAGTTAACAAGAAAACGCGTGAAAATTAAACATATAAAATCTATGCTTTATCGAGACGGCTGACGTATAAGGAAATAGTAACCCGGTGTGCACTTAACTTAACACAAAAATCTGCTTTAATTACGCATTCCCTCTGATTTATAGGCTATAAACCCTGTTTGTAATTTTTAAAAAACTAATTTTCATGGGAAAGATAGCCGAGGTCGAGAAAAAAATGTGGCAAATTATGCGCCCCGGCGTGGCACGTTGATGATTGGGCAAGCTGTAGTCATTCCTGCACAATGAATAATTCCACAGTTTACAAATACCGACAGATTACGTGTATGGGGACCGATATTAAAGGCCGATATGTACAGTACGGTACTCAAAAAATGACCAATAAATAAAGCGAATCAAACGAAGTAAACATCTTTAACTCGCAAACGCTTTTTAATAAAAAAAGTCCGCCTAAGGGGGAACCGTCTAAAGGGGAAATTGAAAAAAAAAATTATTAGAATTTTACTTTTATCGTTCGACCTTTTTTGTGAATACCGTGTCCAGATGCCTATCAATAACTGTACAGATACTAAACCGGCTGAAATGGAAGAATGTGATATTCAAGTTTGTCCTCCACAATGGTTTTCAACGCCCTGGAGCAAGGTTGATGTCTAATTATTATAAGCTTTATGGCATAGCAGCAATCGAATCAACGTTGTTTGAAAATGCCATAATTAATTTATTGCAATTGGCTTTGATTGCAAGGAAATTGCTACTATGCCATAATCAAGTTATCATTATTTTCAAATGATTCCTAAAAATTAGGCTAATCCCATTAGGGCCGTTTATCCCATTACGGCCGCTTTTTTCGAGAACCAAAAACGGCCGTAATGGGAGTAAGGACTGTATTAAATCCTTTATAAAAACTTCTTAAACAATTCAAATTTGTTACTTTTCAAATATGGTCAGGGGTCTCTAGATGTGCGCTCTTTAGATGTGTATGTCTCTCTGGATGTGCGTTTTTTTTACGAAAATTTGTAATTACATGTTGTTGAGTACATGTAAGTACCTCTAAATTTGTGCCCAAAAATACGTACAAAAAGTGTACACATAATAATTAGCATCCGTTAAAATTGTTTCAGTGTTCTGTATCATGTGGAACGGGTATAAGGACGAGGATGGTCTCGTGCATGTCCGACGGCGGGACAGTCCTTGAGGGAGGCTTCTGTTTAGATGGAGAACCGCTCAATTCGGAAGACTGCTCAAATGCGGAATGCCACTATAATCAAGCAGCAACAAAACAACCAAATATTGAAACCGTTGTTAATTGTGTCGATAAACCAACGGTTCAATGTAATTTGGTTGTTGAGTATGGTTTGTGTAATAATAGCTACTATCAGGTAAATGAACCTATTACTGACGTTTTTCGAGAAAGAAAATGCCACAATAAAGCTTAACGCGACACAAAGAATCAATTGTTAGAACGTCTTAAGATATTTTGAGTATTGATGTAGCGTTAACGCGACACCACTATGTGTTAACGCGGCAAAAATTTCAATTTTTCGACCCAGAAATATTCATAAAACATTTTCTGGAAATTTTGAAAATAATAAAATAAATTATTTTAGCAAGCATGCTGCTCGTCGTGTGAAAAAGCATCATAAAGATGCCCCAGAACTGGAATTAGTAAAATGAAATATAAATTGTAAAATATGTATAATTTTAACCTGATAGAAGTTCAATTTCTGACAAATGTATTCGACATAAAAAACAAGGTCTTAACTGCTTGCTAGGAAAAATCTTCCAAAACTCAAATAAAACTTCATTCGCTTAAGGTATATGGGGTGAAGGGGGTCAATGCGGGCGTAATTTTGAAAAAAAAATTGAACAATATAATTGACACAAGATCTTACAACACATGTACTATCACAACTTAGAACTGTTGCGCAATTATCGTCCTTAATATGTTGTCTTGTTTTCGTAAAATTTCATTTTTGTCATTTTCCGCCTTGGTGCTTGCATTAAAAATTATTCAGCAAAAAGTTAAAGTGCACAAGTTGAGTCCGTTTTTTTGTGGTTCGTCAATTATATTCCAAAATTACGATATCATTAGCCCCTTAAGCACATTTTGTGTTTGGTTTTATTGCATATGAAATTATATTGAATCAAAGGTTGAAAAAAAGACGGGGTGAAAAAGGCGTTAACTTCCATGAGTTTTGCAAACTGTTATCTCAAATGCAAATTTTTAACTATAATGGTGCTAACTCACATGGTTACGTGGTGTATACCTTACAATTTTCTGTTTCTTTAAATGTATTTCGTTAACCCGTCTCATTCGATGAGATAAATGGGCGAGTAAATTACAGCCTGTCAGGTTTCAGATTATAAGTGTTGCGTAACTTTTATGCAGCGTAATAAGTGACGCAACTCAAAGAGACTGTGAGAAAGCAACCTGTATATTATCGGAAGTCATTTGGATTATTCTTGGTTCATAAAGTTGCCACCGTAAAAATGTCTCGTACATGTTTCGTCGATTTAAGGCATATGGAGGCCCCGTAGGGCAGAATTGGTTTTGCTGACCCCCTCATCAACTTTACGAGAAAATTCCATTGGCGGTATATTTTTTGCGTAGGTTGGAAATTTCAAACAGCTCTCTAGGGGGCCTTGGTGGCCCAAATCAATTTCTTAATAGTCAGATCGACGTAGTTTGACGAGCTCTGCGACTTGTTTTTACCAGAATTATTGTGAATTATTGTGAATTTTTAAGTGTGTGCATACGTGCACACAATTTCCTCCTACGGGTTATCAAACATAAATATCGAACATAAAAATAATAAGAGATATTGATTGAAGTTGGATCCCCGTGATAGATTTTTTGGATTTTAACCGATGTAAACTGTTTTGAGAAAAAACGAGACCTGAAGTGGAACACATCGACACCTGCGCTGTTATTGAGTCACAATTTTGAGAAATTTTGACCCGATAACGGCGCAGGGCGTATTCTGGGCGGTTATCAGAATAGTCATCAGAATAGTCCAGAATTTCTCATGACATTATGCGATAAGTTATCGCCGATAACCAATAAATTATTTGTAGAAAGGGTCCTATTTTCGGATTATACTCGATCTCTGAAGTTAATCTTCGTCAAAAGTAAAAACACAAAAAATGAGCCACTCATACAATTTGCCGCCGCAAATGAAACAACTTTTTGNGTAATGCCTATTTGCAGTTATCTTTCATCGCCTACGCAATTTCAACCATACGCGCACACAATGTACACTTATCTTTCATTTTTCTGCCTATTTTCAGTTATCTTTCGTCATTTTCGCGATGGTTTGCGAAAGATAACTGTACAACTGGTGTATACCGGTATTTTTACCGGCGTCGATTTCATTCTGAACTGCTATTGATATCGGTTTTCCACAATTGTAGGTCAATCGATCCGTATACAGGTGGGTTTCCAATTTTCAACGTTCAAGAAACGTGTTCATAATATTAGCTTATCCATAATGTAGTTATTTATGCCAGCAAGCAGTGAGTACATCAAATGTTGACAGCGGTTGATTTGGTATAAAGTAAAGTTTCTCAGGAACAAAGTCATTTTTTCCGTTTTTGATAATATTACTGTTTCCGTACACCGCTTGTCTACGAAAGTTAACACCCCTTAAGTTAACAAATCCCGGAAATTAACAATATTCATGGAAGTTAACAGTCTGTTGCCGTCAACTTTTCAGTTTTTAGTTGATACACTGTCACAAAATTCGTAGAAGTTAACAAAGTTCATGGAAGTTAACACTTTTTCCCCCCATCGTTTTGCTAACTTCCGTAGACACGTGGTCTATTTTACTAAACGTATTACACCACCTTTTAGGGAAGTGAACAAAAAGACGGGGTGAAAAAGGTGTTAACTTGCAGGAATTTTGTTAACTTTAGTATACATTTTTATTGAATTTGAATTTTTTGAATTTAAATCGAATTTGAATCGAATTTGAATTTTGTTAACTTTAGTAGTGTGTCAACTAAAAATTGAAAATGGCGCCAACTGACTGTTAACTTTCATTACTTTTGTTAACCTTAGGGGCGTTAAGTACCCTAGACAGGCGGTGTATTGTTATTGGAAATATGTTAAAAATTGTCCACGTTAAGTATTTTCTTTATTCACCTGGTGCCCAGAAGTACAGAGACTGTACTAATAACTAAAAACGTCAAGTAGGTACGAACTTTTATTTTGCTGCATTCGAAAAAAAACTTTTCATGGAGTCGAATCTATTGGTGGCCTCGGAGAGGGATGCAAAACTTGGCTGCATTGTGACCTTGACCCCGAGGGATTCAATTGAATTAACTGTTCACAATCCGTTTTGATGATCGATATGGTCGGGGTGTCAGTTCTGTAGTACAGAATCTGTACTAGTTTTTAGTGATTTCGAAAAAAACAATTTGGGCACACCCTTATTTAGAACCTTCCAAAATTGTTGTTATATTCGGATCCTCTTGAAGTATGCTTTCTTCGGACGGCTTTTGACACATTTGAAAAATTCAGTTCTTGCACTAGTACTAGTTCGTACACTAGTTCTGTACAGTACATACTGTACTAGTACTACAATTAAGTAAATAGTACTGTAATTAGTAAATAGTACTGTGCAATTTGGGACTTTATACGTGAAATCCAGTTTTCCGATTGTTAAGTAATTCTGAAATATTTCTTATAATTTTTTGTTTCTTTAAATGTATTTCGTAACCCGTCTCATTCGATGTGATAAATGGGCGAAGTAAATTACAGCCTGTCAGGTTTCAGACTATAAATCTTGCGTAACTTTTATGCAGCGTAATAAGTGACGTAACTCAAAGAGACTGTGAGAAAGCAACCTGTATATTATCGGAAGTCTTTTGGATTATTCTTCGTTTATAAAGTTGCCACCGTAAAAATGTCTCGTACATGTTTCGTCGATTTAAGGCATAAGTAGGCCCCGTAGGGCAGAATTAGTATTGCTGACCCCCCTCAACTTTACGAGCAAATTCCATTTGCGGTATTTTTTTTGCGTAGGTTGGAAATTTCAAACAGCTCTCTAGGGCGCCCTGGTGGCCCAAATCAATTTCTTAATAGTCACATCGACGTAGTTTGACGAGCTCTACGACTTGGTTTTACCACAATTATTGTGAATTATTGTGAATTTTTAAGTGTGTAAGTCTTTTACCCTGAGAGTTAACATAAAATAATAACGCGGTAAACTTTCGAAACAGCGATGTAACTTGGCCCATCATGACCCCATGTTTCAATTCAACGCGTACGGGTTAATACGATGATAAAATTAATAAGAGATATTGATTGAAGTTGGATCCCCGTCATATATTTTTTGGATTTTAACCGATGGAAACTTTTCTGAAAAAAACCGATAAGGGGTGACCCGATTATGGAGTAGGTGGTGTAGTGCAGTTTATTAAGGATATAGTTTATATCTGATATGACATATAGACTATAGTACTTTGCTAAAAAGACAAAACGAAAACATCAGAATAGTCCAGAATTTCTCATGACATTATGCGATAAGTTATCGCCGATAACCAATAAATTATTTGTAGAAAGGGTCCTATTTTCGGATTATACTCGATCTCTGAAGTTAATCTTCGTCAAAAGTAAAAACACAAAAAATGAGCCACTCATACAATTTGCCGCCGTAAATGAAACATCTTTTTGTGAAATTAAATTTATTTGCGGTTTTATGCGCCGGACTCAACAATGATGAGTCATCGGGTTTGTTAAAATTGAAATAATCAGCTTTGAGAAAACCGAATTAAGCCAAATTGATATCGCAATCGAATACAACAGGTGCGCCGTTATGTTACAAATCCAAATTAAAAGAAATTGTAACATAACGGCGTAGTGCGTAGGCGATTTCGCTGGAAAACGCCAAAAAATTAAAAACTGTAAGATAACGGGACGAACGTGGAAAATATTGCTCAATACGTGTTTTTTTGTACAAATTGTAACATAACGGAATATAGGAAATACGCGTTTTTTGCACAAATTGTAACATAACGGCCGCGGCGTCGTGCGTAGGCAAAAATGTCAGAATTTTTTTTGCTAAAAAATTGTAACATGACGGGATCCCGCCGGGACGAACGGGAAAAATTGTAACATAACGGGGTGAAACATAACGGCGCACCTGGTGTATCGCGGTTTTGTAATTTTATAATTTTGATACCACAGTTTGATTTTTTGTGCGTAATCTTAAATTTAGCGATTTGTTCCTTGTTTTCGGCGGAATGTGACGTCATGCGCGGATTCACTATAAATGTTAACAGCACATGTAGAGATACAGAACATCAATTGCTCTCAGATGATAACAGCGGAATGTTCGTCAGTTCGCGAGATTTGAGTGAAGAATTAACCATGGAGATTCCGACAATTGAAGATGCTTGCAAATTTAACCGTAAGTAGGGGTTAATTGAAGTCACATGCAAATCAAATTCCACCGATGCCCTCCTATCTACTAAAAATTCACAAAAAAACTCTATAAATTTTCGAGAAAATTTCTTGAAATTTATAAAAAAAAAATCTAATGCATTTAGAAAGGTTCTTCCGAAAATTCAACCGCGTCCAACGCGTTGGGAAAACTCCGAGCGTTGGCCGACGCTTGCGTTGGGCGTTGGGGAAATTTGGAGCGTTGGCCAACTTTTTCAACACTGGCTGAAATGCTTCATTATGTTTGAAAACTAAAAGGGACATTTTTTTTTCAGAGTATTAAAAAAAGCATTTTTAGAGAGTGGCTCCCTTACTGTTAATTTTACTGAATGTGGCGTAGTAGAGCCAATCATGGAACGCAATTCGACTTTTATGACATATAGAACATTCATAAATCACCGCGAACTTATTAACAATGTAACTGTCAGCTTTTTACAACAAACGCCAATTGAGTGCCAAATCAGGTATTTTAGAAATGTTACCCGTTTTTAAAAAAAAAAATCTCACAAATTCCAATTTTTTCGTTGATTCCATTTTCTCTAACACGCCTTGCGCCATTATCTCTCATTTTGAAAAATTTGTTTTTTGAGGATAACGGCCCACCAGGTGTATAATAAACGGTTCGAAAATAAATAATAAAATTAAGCGAAGTGATTCTGAGTTCGTTTGATCCAATAGAAATTGAATTCGAAAAAAGCGTCGTTGCGCCACCTTTTGGCGAAATATCCGAAGATAATTTAATCGATGTGTTTGGGTTGCAGCTCGTGATTGGTCAATTGATTTCGAAAAAATTTCAGCCATTTCTAGAATCTCAAGTGATTAATATTGGCGATTTCGTCACAATCAAATTGCAAACGTTTCAAACTCCATTTGCGTAAGTTTTCTGACTTTTTAATTTTACGGCATGCCTGTTAACGGCNATATCCGGGCTCGGCACAATTAGCTCGCTTTGGCTCGCTCAGAGCTAAAAATTACAAAAAATTTTCGAGCTAGAGCGAGCCGAGCCGAGCCAAAAAAAAGATCCAATTGTGCCGAGCCCTGGTGTATATATACCTTATCGGAGTCTAATATTTTATTTTCAAAGAATGCAGACAAACTGCCTCCACACTGCGGGTTAATCTTTCGTTACAAATGGCATTTTTACACCTACAGCGCACACAGTTTCTTTTTGCAAATTCACATTTTTTTCAAATTCCAATTTCCATCATAACTTGCTAAATTCCTAAAAAACCGGTACCGACTGTTTTTAAAGATTTTCGTTGGTCGACTGCGTAGCATCTGCGGGCGATACTCAATTAAATTTATATGAAGACTATTGCCCCTCGACAACCCTTAATCGAATCAACCTGGAGTGGATCGACTGGACTTCATTTAGCCTCTCCACGTTCAGATTATCCGGGGCTCCCACTTTAACCCTTGGATGCACCGTGCAGATTTTTCCCCGAAAGGATTTTTTGCCGCCAAGTTGCAAAACAAAACGAACACAACGAAAAGGAGACCAATCAAAAATTGACCAACCAATAAAAAGCAAACAAGGTACGTTTCTATTTTTCCGCGAACGAAATATTCTAAAATAGGACTAAAATCGGTGTTTTTGGTTCACCTTTTCTGACTCAAAAAATTTGTCTTAACTTGATGATTTTTCGATATTATAGTTTTTTTTGGGATTGGGCCAAATTTTCAAAAAATACTAGTGTTTTCACCTTTTTGATGAAAAATGATGCAAAAGTAACTGGGCGCATCTAACCCGTCCGCAGAATAAAAAAAAAGAAAGAAATTGTTACTTGTTGTTCCGCGTTGCTATGGTAACGCGGCCAATCAAAATTCACAGCGCGAGACAATTAAGGTGTTACGCGGACAATATATATTTTAAATGATAGATAATGAATTCTAGTTTAGATTGCATTTTAACCTACAACTTTAGAATGCATTTAAACCTACAACTTTAAACCTACAACTTTAAACCTACAACTTTTTGTATCTAAATATTTAAGACTTCTCAAGATCATAATCTGTTTTAAAATTATGTTTCCATTTAGTTTCGGTAACTTTACATGTGAGCGAAGTGTCACGGCAAGAAAACGGCTCAGGAAATTTACGATCAAGTTCTACATTTATTCTCATTGTACTCTGTTTCATATTTGTGCGCAAGATTTGAGTTAGATATACAGTCCATGCAGGTTTCTGGTTACAAATTAGGCATGTGAAAATATTTGAACTACANAGAAAGAAATTGTTACTTGTTGCTCCGCGTTGCTATGGTCACGCGGCCAATCAAAATTCACAGCGGGAGACAATTAAGGTGTTACGCGGACAATATATATTTTAAATGATAGATAATGAATTCTAGTTTAGATTGCATTTTAACCTGCAACTTTAAACCTACAACTTAAAACCTACAACTTTAAACCTACAACTTTTTGTATCTAAATATTTAACACTTCTCAAGATCATAATCTGTTTTAAAATTCTGTTTCAATTTAGTTTCGGTAACTTTACATGTGAGCGAAGTGTCACGGCAAGAAAACGGCTCAGGAAATTTACGATCAAGTTCTACATTTATTCTCATTGTACTCTGTTTCATATTTGTGCGCAAGATTTAAGTGAGATATACAGTCCCTGCAGGTCTTCTGGTAACAAATTAGGCATGTGAAAATATTTGAACTACAATAAAATCCTGGTTTATAGGTCGTTTTATGCAAGTATATATTTCTTTCAATAATATAAAATTATACGATGATTTTCCTAACAGTGGATAATTTGGGCACATTCACTCCAAAAACCGTCTCAAATTAAACTAGGAACGGAATTCTGAGTATGAATGACGTAAAATTTCGTACCTTACTGAGACAAAAATAACCATTGCAAAAAACAGTATCCCTAACTTCCAATGCAATGTATATAGGAGTTAACTCTCAGGGGACAGACTTTTTGATAACCCGTAGAGGGAAATTGTGTGCATATATGCACACACATAAAAATTCACAATAATTCGCAATAATTCAAGAAAAACGGGTTAAAGTTGTAGAACTCGTCAAACTACGTCGATCTGACTATTCAGAAATTGATTTGGGCCACCAGGGCCCCCTAGAGAGCTGTTTGAAATCTCCAACCTACGCAAAAAATACCGTCAATGTAATTTTCTGGAAAAGTTGCTGAGGGGGCAGCAATACCAATTCTATCCTACGGGGCCTCCTTATGCCTTAAATCGACAAAAAACCAAGTCGTGTACATATATACACACGTCCCCCTGCGAGTTAAGGAACGAAGGATGTTTTTCAGTAGTATGTTTGGGCAACCTTCATGTAATAAACATGTATTAGTTTTTATTCGGAATTCCAATAAGTGACATTCTACTAGTAATATAGAAAAACTACTGAAATGCTTGATTTGCTACCCATTATTATTCAATCCCTATTTAATTAAATATATATAGATTATTTTATATTTTTAATGCATACTACTTGAGGAGAATAGTTCGAAAACATATAGTAGGCGTTTAATATGGTGGGCGTTAGGGTTATTTCGTTTTTAGTGTTCAGTTTTAACCTTACAACATATCGGGAACATTAAACGCGTTATTCTGGTGTCTACTGTCATCAAATATAATGTCAATGAAAATCAACAAAGAATAACCGAATTTATACTACTCACTTATAATTGTCGGATGAAATTGGCTCCTTGTCTTAATCAAGCGGCAGCCGCCGGCAGGGTGAACTTGAGCCAAAACTGGATTAGCACACTACAATCAACTTTTTAATTTCACGTCGAATGGTCCAGTTACTTTTTGAAATTTCTTTGGTTATGGCCATAACCTAGGCTATGGCCATAACCTATAAGTTTAGGCTATAACTCATGGCTTTTTTTATTTCTCTTATAGACATTTTGTTGTAGATTTTTTTGAGAAAAAAGTTGAAATTTATAATCTTATCTTACTCGATTGCGAACGTACTATGGGACTAAACAGAGTACACCCCCTGCGCTGTTATCTTGTCAGCCGTTATCTTGCAGATTTTCCCGTTGGCTCCGTTATCTTGCGGATTTTTTTCATGCGATAGTTGCAAGATAACAGCGCAGGGGGTGTATTCAACGGCGCATTGGGGTTAATATCACAATTTTTTGATCAATTTGAGATGCACGCGCCCCCTTAAGGTTTACAGCTTTATTTTTTTTTTATATATTTTAGCATAAGAATAATTCTGGCGCTTATGTATGAGAATAGGAAGGATAATTCCTAAAATTTCGATCCATTCTTCGTTTTTATTTTTGCCATACGTAGAATTTTTTGTGTCTGGGGTCTACCAGACCTTTTCCTCGCAAAGACGTTTATCCATTTCACCTTTGGAAATCAAAGTATAAGAATATGTAAATGGCATATTATAGATATTGCGCAATACGCTAATATTAATATTAACCGATTAAATGCTTTTCATTTCTCAATTAATCTTAGGTCGCGGATATAAAATGAATTGACGTATGTATTATTTTTACCATATAAACTATATGGACTGTGCGCTACAGGGTTATTTCTTTATTTAACATTTAGCGGGATAGCATCGCAAAAGTTGTACCCCATTTTGAATCTCATGAAACTTATTTTATTATTTTTACCGTTCATTGCAGCTGACGGCATAGCTCGTTAGGGATGAACCATAAAAATAAATACGTGGTTTTAATTTTCCCAGTAAAATATTTTCTAGTCAACCAATCACGAGACAGAGAACTTTTGCTGCACTAAGTCAATTTCGACGGAACGAACAACAGCTAGCGCGTTGACTGCTCCGAGAAAACCTTTTTTTCGTTCAAATTTTGAAAATTTGTTGAAAACTTCCCAAAAAAAAAGTTTTTTCATTAAAAAATAATTTTTCAAAAAACTGTTTATTGAGTAAAATCCTAGTGCCAACAAAAGCCAAAAGTCCTTTCTGAGAGAAAAATAGGGCATTTTTAATTCTCGAAAAAAATGTCTCAAATGGTTACATCATACAGGGTGTCTAACCTAGACTGTTACATTTTTCTGCTTTATGTAAACCTAACCAGCAGCAAACATGTAGTAGTCAAGATTGGAATTTACAACGTTTACAAATTGTACTTATTGGGGGCAAGTAGTGTATTTGATTACATGCGGCTAGTATATTTTTAAATAAAATATGTGTACATCCTAAGAAAGGCTGGAATCACTTGAGAAACGCTGTTAACTCCCACATGCGAGCAGGCACTGCTGGTAATCGTATGTATCAATTAGTGCCCGAACAAACGAATCAAATTAACCGGAATACATTTGAATAGGTTATGCAATTTTATATATGTGTTGATTTTGCAATATAAAAGACTAAATAAAGATTTAGTATAACCACCTACCCAGTTATCTTAACAAGTGCTTTTTTTCTCAAAAAGTGTTAAAACTGAATTTTGTTTAAAATAAGTGGTTAACTCGGTTGCTACACATCGATGTAAGATAATTGGAAAGGTGCCAGAGCTTTTCGTCAATGTTACTTTTCGTCCAAAACATTTTTCGTCCAAAAAAATTTTTGTCCAAAATCCTTTTCGTCCAAAACCTTTTTCGTCTAAACTTTTTTCACAAAAAATCAGTCAGAAATGTATTTTGAGAAAACTCATTTTGGACAAAAAAAATTTTGGACGAAAAGTATTTGGACGAAAAATTGTTGGACGAACATTTTTTGTACGAAAAATACCATTGGACGAAAAGACACAAAGACAAAAAGCTCTGGCACCAATTGGAAATTGCGAAATTTTTTGGTCGAAAAGGTGTTAAGATAACCGAATTTTGTTAAGATAACTGGTGTTAAGATAACCGAATTTTGTTAAGATAACTGGTGTTAAGATAACCGAATTTTGTTGTTTTTTGGTGGTTTGCACTAATTTAAACTGTGCTGATAAAACACTTTTTTAAAAGCGTTATTTATGTACATTGATATCATATAAGGTCATCGATTTTGAGCACAAAGATTTTGGCTTAAAATGCTAGATTAGCGTGACCTTTTCAGCTTAATTTTATTTTTTTTTTGATAACCTAACAAAAGTGGCGAAAATGCTTTCAATGATATTGAAAAGGAATAATTCCATAAATCTAAAACGAAGAAGACAAACCTCTAGGGATTGGTTGTTGTTGTTTTTTGAAACAAATTTGTTGTGTTTTTTGTCCAACTTTTCAAAATATGATTTCTGCCGGAAAACACAAACACAGTTGTATCGCCATATCTTTACAACTCATAACTTGACAAAAAATGGATTGAGCTGGAAAATAGATTAAAAGGACAGTCCTGTATATATCACTGATAAATTATAAGTTATACTATACAGGGTGTAAACCCTGACCGGTACACAAAAATTTGTGGCATATGGAATAAACAACCGTTACAGAAATCGTCAACGAATGGTGAAAAAGTTATTTCAAACATATCACAAGATGGTGCACGATCGAAATTGGGATCAGCTTGGGTTCATATTCTTACAGGACGCCTTCTCTACGCTCTTATCTTGCAACTTTTGCATCAATTTAAAATATAATGAAACACACGGGAAAACTTTTTTTTAATGTAACGGGCAGTAAGGGCAGTTAGGGCGCAATCAGTGTACACCCCCTGCGCTGTTATCTTGCAACTATCGCATGAAAAAAATCCGCAAGATAACGGAGCGAACGGAGATATTTGCAAGATAACAGCGCAGTGCTTAACACATAAAGATAGGGGTTCCTGGAAAATTGGCCGAAAAAAATCTGTAAGATAACGGAGCCAACGGGAAAATCTGCAAGATAATGGGTGACAAGATAACAGCGCAGGGGGTGTAGTTGAAATTGATTTTGAACCATACTTCACAGGACAAATGAAACTGGATAAAATCTTCTGCTTTGACGCCTTGTCTTTTAACGAAAAAACAAACTACGTACTGTACCACGGATACACGAAAGATACACGGTACTCTGAAAAACATGGATTACTTCGTTCCAAAATTTTTTTTATTATTCTGTGAAAAATGCGTTTTCTCGACAAATTATTTATTTTTAATGCTTTGAAAAAACTTATAAAAAATTATTATTTTGTTGTGTGTTTATTTTGGGCCCCCTAGGGGTTAATTTTTGACTCCGACTTTGTAATTGATAATTATATGTTGTGTTTCACTGATTCTTTATTTATTCAAGCCAAAGAACTCAAAAATTGCGATTTTATACACGGGGCCGGACAAAGGTCCGGGGGTCGTGTTTGGAGGTTAATCTGTAAATTTTACGAAACAGTCTGGAAAATTCTTTTACGCACCAATATTGCTTTTGTCGTGTTATCTTATTTGGTCGTCAAATACTCGAGAAAAACGAAGCTAAATACTATTGTCAAACAATAGTCTCAAATAAGTCGTTTTTTTTCTCGATTACTATTTTTTTTAAATCACCTTAAAATGGCGATTTCTCAAAAAGATCAAGAATTGGTTGATGAAGGCTATGCTTGGGTTGATGATCAGGGTATGTTTAAAAAATGCCAGATAAGGTCGGTTAAGTGTGAATTCAATGAGAAAATATTTTTACTAATGTTGCAAGATGAACGAATCATCGGGTTTGTTTCGTCTTTCATTTTCGAGTATAAATTTTTTTCACTTCAGGCAAAATGAAAGAATAAATGAATAAAAAAAATAATATTTTTTTTCTCAAACTGATCGAATTCACGTCTAGTCGACCTTATACAGAATACCACGGATATACGACGCGACTATATTCACTTAAGGACCGGTCAGTCATATTGTAACAGTATGTAACTTTTCACATACTGAAAAAAATGTCTTTTCCACATATCGTAAAATATGTTCTCGGAGGGCGACCTATGGAGACTTTTTTTTCAGTATGTCTCCGAGACATATTTCTGCGATATGTGTGAAAAACATTTTTTTCAGTATGTGGNTTTAGACCTGACACATATGTCATAAGCCTACCAGTCATTCATGAAATCACTGTCAAGCACACATTAACGAGCTACACATATTCTATTTCCGTTTCTTATTATTTTATTTCAAATTTGTAATAAAACTCATAGAATTGCATTTTCAGCATTTTTGGAGTTAAAACTCCAAAAAAAAAAAAACACACTTATTCAACGTTTATTGACAATGATACCACGAATTTGGAACGAAAAAATATACACAAGTGTCAGCATTTTGGTAAAAAATTAGAGAAAACAATAAGACAAAATGCTCTTATTGGCGAACCTATATTTAAAAAAAATATCTTTGAGATCGGGGATTATGTTATTAATTATTCTGTAAATGGATTTAAACGATGCCAAGACTTAAAAAATACTCTAATCCTATAATTTGCATTTTAGGACCCTTTTGGACCTTTTTGCGCACCCATGTTCCAGATATCATGCAAATACGAAAATTAAATCGGGGTGCAATGTCTGATGGAGCTCAAATTTAACAAGTATTTAATTTATTAGACAAAATCTTTTTTTATTTTTTTTTATGATAGACCTAAAATGTTTTTACATAGACGCTTTGAAAAAAAGTTAATAACTAGAATTCGAACCCGCGATATTTATATATGTTCTAATATAAAAAGGCAAAATTTAATGCTACCCAAAAGAACATTTCGAGTTTTCCTATTGTTGATAGTTATTCAAGTGATTTTCTATGGTTAATATCACAGTTCTAAAATTATCAAATTATTTGTAATCTTTCTAAATTCTACATATTCTGTACAGTGTGATGAACCTAATCTGAATAATGTATTGAAATTCGGATTTTTTGCACATATTTCTGATCGATGAAAAATGTTTAACATACGCAAGAATCGAATTCGAAAGGTCGACAGTTAAATTTTTAACTTCAAACAGAATTTGCGAGAATACCGGTGCATGTTTTGTTAGTGAACTTTATGATACATAAAATTGGCGTAGATTTGAAGGAAAACTATTTTCCAGCTAAGATTTAGAAATTTCATCTAAAAATACACAAAAAAAATGGCATACAATCTGATACACAGCCATGACTGTATAAGAGACCTTTGCTATGTCCTTGGTACTCGTTCGAAAACAGTCTTCAGATTTTTGGAGAAAAATGATTGACTAGTAGATGAATTTCTTAGAAAAACATATTTTTCCTAAAAATCGTTGCCGCGGAATCTCGTGACGAGAAGAGTTAACATAATTATGGTCAATAAAAATAAAATAAATTACTGAACTAAAAAGAGAAAAACAGCTACAGCCCTTGCACCCATCG
>SCLG01000735.1:48646-58782 GCA_004367875.1 Oikopleura albicans
GACATTTCAACAATTTATGTATAGCCAATAAAACATCGGATACAGCAAAAATTATTCACTCCTCGTTATTGGCTAAAGCCAATTTCACGGATTTATTCAGATCATGGGAGCGCCGCTTACAGGCGCAGGGACTGTACACAACTTACTTAAGTGGTGAAAGATTGTTTGTTTTAATCATAGGAAATCGAATTTGGAAAATTATTAACTTAAAGTTAGTATAATGTGAAAGTATGCTACTTCATGATTGACTTTCCTTTTGAAAACAATACTGAAGTGACAAACTGATATGGGTAAAACGTACCTTATAAATGTCTCGAAAGCCTAAATGTTAAAGAAAGCTTTATTTTGAGCTTTTCAGAGGGTATTCATGTGATATCTGGAGAAAATTTACACCCTTGGCTTACATAAGCTGACTTTCCAAGTGTATTTACGTCAATCAAATCACCCGTCTGAATATGAATGTATCTACAAACACCATAAAATGTTTTTCATATTCNAGAACTCGACATATACGTTTAGAACGACACGGGTAAAATACGGGTAATAATTTTTATTTATAGAAATCATATCTTTTTGGACTTTTTTCCTGCACTAAGGTATAAAAAAATAGAGCGGTGGCCAACGTTTCAAACACTGGACAATAATAGTCACAATTTGTGCAACATGATTTGGTTCAGTACCAACGTATAACATAAGCCAACTTGTGTTTTGGCAAGTCGTTTCGTCAGATATTTTAATAATTTCTCTTTTAAGTTCATAACTTGAATGATATTTGTGTTTTTTCGCTTTACGCATGTCATTAATACAAAATTTAAACGACGAAAGAATGACAAAGATATAAATTTTGAATTGCGACATTCTGAGATCTAGAACCAAAAAGACTAAATGCCATTATGTTACCAGCAAACCCTTAATTCCATTATGTGACCAAACCCCCCTAAATTACCGAACTAATTTTTGTTTTCAACGTTTCCGCCAACGCCCTAACCCATTATGTTACCAAAATTCCGTTATGTTACCATTTTTTTCGGTTTTCTTGTCGTAACATAACAGCGCAGGTGGTGTATTTTATTTAATTATTTTTCATTTAAATGAAGAACAGTATATGTTGATAACCTGAAGTTTAAAAAAAAAATCTAAACCCATCAGGTGTTTAAATAAATGCCTTGATTGTGCGTGCGTTTTCTAGGTCAAAACGCATCGGGCGATCAGATTCGTCCTTTTGATAACTTCGAAATTGTTTTTTCCACAACAAAAGCAAACAAAAATTTGGAATTTCAATTTACTTTGTTTACAGAAACAAAAACTTATTTTTGATATATATGGTTTCAGTTTTCATATGATGTTTGTTTCAAAAATAAGCATATTTTAAGAAACTTTTTAATCAATAAGTCATTTTAGAGAGGTTAAAAGCTACATAAGAGATAGATTTTTATGTTTTTGAAAAGGTCCAGTTCATATTTAACTTCTTGGAAATATGAAAATAATTAACCTGGCGAAACAATTATAATTATGAAAATATTATTCATTCTTTATCGGTTTATTTGGAGATTGCGCGTCAAATCGGGAAGAAAACTAACGGAATTTGAGGCCTTTAACAATTTCCAAAGTTATTGGATATTTTTTGTTGCATAATAAAACGAGTTCTAGTAAAATGTAAGAAAAAAAAATTTAAAAATGGCTGTTAAAACTGGTTTTGTTCCATAAAACGATCGATTTTGGACATTCGTCAAAACTAACGCTTAAAATGCGAATGATAGAGATTATTTCAGAGAAATATTTTTTGCCAACAGAAAATTTCAAAGTTTGTACATTTTACAGAAAAAAAAAATCATGAAAATCGAATTTGAGGAAAGCTATCAAATTAGCGCGTGAAAAAAGAGGAGGAAATCCTCCTGCGCGGTATCAGGGTGATACTCGCTCGAGTTGATGGTGCCTGGCGGTTAATGTAAATTAAATGTTAAATTTGCAAGTTTTTGACTTGAGGTCTAAAAAAATAACTTGTGGAATTGACCATTCAATTTGCATGGTTTTGAAAAATTTACATTTAATTTGCAATTTTTTTCAAGATTTTTTTTTCAACTTGGCGTAACATGTAATATCATTACAGGGGGGTTGGTTATAAGGTCAAGGTCTAAAAAACTGATTTGACCTTATAACCAACCAGAAATTTTTTTTTCCACAATAAGACCTTAGTGCTGGTAAAATGTTCAATTTTTTTTAACATCTGATTTCCCCCAAAAAATTATGGTCTTCACTCTAGAAAATGTTTAAAAAGACATGATTTCTGTAGAAAAAAATGTGCCAGGGGGAAGGTCGTCATTAAAAAACGTAAAAAGACATGATTTTAAAGATTTTTCCCAAAACAGAATGACACTCAAAAAAACCGACTCGACCTTGTGCTTGAAAAAACTGATTCGACCTTAGTGCAAAAAAAACTGACTTGACCTATTAACGGGACAAATGGCTGACCTTATATCCAAGCCCCACTGTATTTTGTTCCGCCAATTTTTTTCTATACCAAATAAAAGTAGAACCAAAATTAGAAGTAAAAAAAGCTTAGTCCAGATAAACTATTAGTGTAAAAAGAAGCTTTTGTACAAAAAACATATTACCAAATTGGCTATCATTATGGAAACGACAGTACAGTCCCCACCCATGATAAGGGCCAAATTATGGCATCTGTATCAATTGAAAACGAGTACCACTAGAAATATTAGTATCAAAAGAAGCATTAGTACCGTACGAAACATATAACCAAAGAAAGTATCAAAATGAAAAGAAGCTTTTTTACCAAATAAAGAATATTACAAATGAAAGCTTCAGTACAAATTGAATAATAGTCCATGGACTAAGCATAGACTAAACTTCAGCTGTACCAATTGAAGCTTACCAATTGAAGCTTAGTACCAAATAATGGCTTCTGTATCAAAACAAGTATCAGTAACAAAGAAGCTGTTGTACTCAAGAAAGGAGTTTACCAACTGGAGCTTCTGTACCAATTGAAGTCTGTCAACTGGAAGATGTTTGGTATTGATGCGAGAATGGTATAGAAGCCATGAATCGGCATAAAGCGTAAATGTGTGAAGTTAACTTTTTAATTATGTACCTATAGTTTATCGAATTTTGCTTTTAAAAAACGTGCTTTCTATTGGTTGTTCGCTCTTTTTTTGGATGTATGGGTCGTGACGACATTATGACGTAATTTCTGTGCAAATTGCGGAAAAATTGATCCACCTGCAAATTGCGACATAATTGCACCTGAAAAAGCAAATTATACATTTAATTCGCTCCGGAAATCTCAAATTTGCCTTCGGCAAAACCCGAGAAAAAAATTAAATGTATAAGTTGCTTTTTCATGGTGCAATTATGTATCGCAATTTGCAGGTGGATCAATTTTTTCCGCAATTTGCACGAAAATTACTATACAGTATTGTCTTAGATGGTCATTTAATTGCGAAATTTGGTGTTTCCAACTTGGAAATTTCAAGTATCAAACTAAAATTTTAGTGAAAATCAGGAGATTGCCATACGATTCTTCTATAGAAGTTCTGGTGACAATTTTCATGCGAACTTGAGATTTTCTTATGATTACCTCAAAAAACGCATAAAAAATTGAAGAAAATCATTTAACCCCTAGATATCGTGTTTTTCGTTCGGCCAAAAACCATGCCTTTATCCTAATTTATCACGTGACCCGTTGAACTTGGCGCAAAACTGACCTCGGTCCCTATATTCTGCCTTTTGATTCCGAGTACAATGGCCAAAACAGTTTTTTTTCGGAAAATTTGACCTGTCCAATTCTTATTTTTTTTTCTTATTAAATATTAACGCTCGCTACTAGTTAGGCTACTATTAACGATCCTAGTGGTTAGCCATAGATCCGACCCAAATGCCTTTTTATGGCGTTATAGTTTGAAAACCAAACAAGTCAACATTTCATTTTTAGGTATTTAGGGGTAAGATAACAGACAAATAATCTTGATCCAATCCGAGCGCCATAACAACAACTGCGAAAAAAAATATAGAATACTTACTGTTCGTCTTTCTATCAGATACAGTTGCTCGTTCGTGGCGATTTTCTAAAACGAGAACTTAATATTTTGGAAAGGTTTTCTGGTAATAAAATGAGAATTTAGTTTTCGTTTTGTTTTAAATTCGGAAACAAAGCGATTATCTTATACACCGGGTGGGCAGTTATCAGGCAGGTTTTGCGACAAAAGAACCTGCCTGATAACTGCGCAATTTGAACGGAAATTTGAGTTTTTTTAAATGCAAGAAGATTCAGGTTTACCAGATTCAATAGAAAACGAAATTCCCGAGGAAGTTTTCAGTGATACAGACCATTCCGCATTAGATAGTGACTTTGAACCTGATGTACCAGAGCAGAGATCGGCACTCGGGTAACCCGACTCGGGTTAACTCGGGTATTACCCGTACCCGACTCGGGTAGAGCACGGCTTGGGTAGCCATTTTTTTCGGTTGGGTAAGACGGAATTTTAAGAGGGGTATTACCCGAATTGGGTACGGGTACTCGTTTTTTATCCTCGGGTAAAGTCGGGTAAATACGGCTCGGGTTAAATTCAGGTAGAACCCGTGTTTTTGAGTCGTGTTAATTCAGTCGAGGATAAAGTACTGTTTTTAAGGTCAAATTGTGTTCGAAATGAAAAAATTATAGTTCAAAATGGAAACTTTCAATGGAAAAAATAATCTAAAACTATTCAAATTGAGCTGTATGCCTGAATTAAGTTATTACTTTAATATGATTTCCTAACCAAAAATAGTTTAAACTTTCTAGAATAAAAAGTGGTTACGTAATACGGCTTTTACTGAAACAAATAAACACTACCATGTGTATTTCGTGCTTTATTTTAATTTCCAAATCAAAAATAGTTCAAAAAATTTAAACTAGTGGACTGAGTAAGCACGTATAACTAGTCCCTGACAAAGCAGCCCGTATAACCAGTTCCTTGACAAAACAGCCCGTATTACCAGTACCATGACAGAGCTGTAAAACAAGTGAAAGTACTTAAAGTCGAAAAAACTAACTTCACTTGAATAAGTGACTTTTATTTTCAATAAACTTTTACGGAGTTACCTCCACAACCTAAAAAAATAGTCACATGAGTATGCGCGTATAACCAGTCCCATGACAGGGTAGCCTCACGAAGCGGGGCTGAGTATGCGCGTGTGACAAGTACTATCAGTGAAGGCGTCCGTGATTTAAAAAGTTAAGAGAGGTACCTATGCGTTCGCAGAGGATCTAAAAATTGAAGATCCTTAAAGGCCTTGCGGGGACAAGTCCAGCTCGATGGGCTGGTTACACGTGTATAAACAGCCCAGCTTCGTCAAGCTACCCTGTCATGGTACTGGTTATACGCGCATACTCAGCCACGTTTCGCGTGGCTGCTCTGTCATGGGACTGGTTATACGCGCATACTCAGCCCCGTTTCGCGTGGCTGCTCTGTCATGGAACTGGTTATACGCGCATACTCAGCCCCGTTTCGCGTGGCTGCTATGTTATGGGAATGATTATTCGCGCATACTCAGCCAGGTTTCCCGGGCTGCTCTGCCATGGAAATGGTTTTACGCGCATACTCAGCTACGCTTCGCGAGGTGCTCTGTCATGGGACTGGTTATACGCGCATACTCAGCTCCGTTTCGCGTGGCTGCTCTGTCATGGGAATGATTATTCGCTCATACTCAGCAAGGCTTCCCGGGGCTGCTTTGTCATGGGAATGGGCGTGATAAACCCCAAAGGCGTAGGCGGAAATGCTGGGAAGAAAAGACAAAAAAAAGGACAAAAAAGTGTTAATTCAACTGCAAACTGTTAAGTCAAATGCAAACTGTTACGCCAAATGGTGTTAAGTCAAATGGTTAGGTGGTGTAGTTGTTTTTAAGCTGTTACAAAAAGTGAGTTTATTGAGACATTTGTAGCCGTTAATCCTGTCACCGAAGAAATCATAATTCAAAATTATAAAAAAACACCGTGTGCCTGAACATTAACTGCCATGAAATTGACGTAATAAGAGGTCAAAAATGAGATATGTAGATCATATTAAGAAAATTTCCCGCTTGTTCGCTTATCCAGCCACTTTTTTTGCACATTTTGAAATGTAATTGTTCCGTATAAGTCTCAAGGTGTGCACCAAAATTAAACTCAAAGGAGATGAGTTAACGAGTTATTTAGCTTGCCGGAACTTGGACGTTCGTACATGTTGGATGGAAGATGTGGAGCCTCGGCAATTATAAAATTTTCCCGCGTGTATCTAGCGCTACGAATCAGCCTAAAATCCAAAATTTTCAAACTTAGTGAACACTCAGCAGAAGGGTTGAACATTTAACCGCTGAACACATTTGAAAATGTTCCGTGAACAAATTGTGATTCATTTGAAATGAACACGGGTTAATACGATTTGTTTATATAGTCCGAAGTGAGAAAGTCGGGAAACAATCATCTAGAAATTAGATAAAAGATACGTGCTTAGCCTGTACGTGCTTAGCCTGTACGTGCACCCTGTGTGATTTATTTTTGTTGGTAAACTAAAAGTATAAATAAATCGCACGGTCTCACCTCAAAAAATTGTGTTTAAGGGTTAAATTAGTCTCGGGAATTAAACTTAAAAATGTAAATTTTTAGTCTTATAAATAATTATGGATGTTCACAATTACCGAAGTAAAAGAAAAAATCAGCATATGTATGGTTACGAGTATAAATTCGATGAATTTAATACCGAGTTTGTTAACACAATGAACGCCAGACTGAAACTCGATGGACAAATGTCCCAAACACAAATTTATACAGAAGAACGACAGAAATTCATTGGAACTTTCCACCAATATTTGACAGGAAGCATAATAATAATTAACGCAGGATTGATTTTTTTCATTTGAACAAAAAAAAAACGGTCTAAAAGGCCAATCTGTTCTCTCCCGTGATGAAAAAATAGCCCAGAACGGTGTTCTTGCGTTCTCTTGTTCTTTTTGCGTTCATGTTCTCAATTTCTCAAGCTCTGCATAAAAACAAACAGAATTTTTACATCTCTGACCTAGATTGTTAACTAACCGTCTTTTAGTCATTTAACTAAAATTGTGTTATCTTTCTAGACCATTTTCAACCAATCATTTTGTAGTTACCGCCTACGCCCTACCCAATTATTTTACCAGTTTTTGGTTATCTTAACAGTTATTAGCGTGGATCTAGCAGTGGCCTGTTGATTTGTTGTGTTGAACACAATGTGTTCTGACTTTTTTTTATTTTGTTTGTAACTTTGATGTGGAACTTTCAAAAGAGAAATATCCGCAGAATGTCGACTCAATACCGGACTGTCACCAAGTGCGTGAACAAGGACGGGTTTATTAAGGATGGGTAGGTTGCATTGTTTACAAACTTTACTGCACGGGAAACCGCCAAAAAAATGTTCTACACCATGAATTTCATTGTTTTTTGTTGTGTCTAATGTGTAAATGTGGGAAACATCACATGACAACATTTTTGAGACCGTAACTGTTGCCCTAGAACCCCCACGTGGCCGTGAACTTGGCAAAGTTTCAGATTTCCGAGTTGTATTTGATACGCTGTACTTAACCGATTGACTTCTCTTTTAATTCAAAATTGTCTTAATAATAATACAATTTTTTTCAAAGAGCTTTTTTTTGATAACTGGTCTAAAACTCGAAAAATATGAGAAAAACCGAAAAAAGAGGTAACTTGCTTATTTTTATGAACTTAACATTTAGTGAAAAAAACCAGATACCACAAAAAGGCTCTTTGAAAACATTTTGAATCGTTTAAAGTACTTTTGGCCAAAAAATCAAATGCGATGTTCGGTACTAAAAAAATAAAAATAGGGTATGCAAGAATCGCATCGAAAAAAGAAGATTTTATGTAATAAAACGTGCAGCCTGCACTGTGTTGCGTGGTTGATATATAATTTTGTATTCAAACTTCAGTCACTTTTACTATCAACCTTGTCGACTACTTGTATGGTGAAATTAAAGTAATCCAAGAATTTTATAATAGAGTAATTTAGTAAATTGGATGAGTGTTTTTTTTTCATTTTTGATTTTGAACGTATTTTTTGAACGTTTTTTTTTTCTAGAAGTTTCATAAAATTGAACTTGATTGTACTTCAGAATTGCACTAAAACCTTCACCAATCGATAAAACAAGGCAAAATATTACTAAAAAATTATTTTTCTGGTTTTCAGTTTTAAGTAGTTTTCTATTTTAAGTAGTTTTCTGTTTTAAGTAGTTTTCAGTTTTTTAAGTAGTAAACAAATCGACCAACCGATTCTTAAGTTACTTGTAACTATACACACATATTTGCTTCCTAACTCGCAGGGGGAAGTTTGTGCATATATGCACACGACTTGTTTTTTTGTCGATTTAAGGCATATGGAGCACCCTTAGGTCAAAACGGGTATTGCTGACTCCGACCGTTATTTTTGCGAACCGTAAGGTTGAAAACAAACCGGTCAAAATTTCCGGTTTCTAAGATTACACTGAAATTTGGCACAAAAGGGTTTTCGACATCAGCAAATACAATGGTAAACTTGGTTTTGTCGCTTTTGTTCTTCAAAGTACCTGTAGGGCTTACAGGAAGATTATCAAAATCACTGTTTTTTGGTAACAAAAATTGTCGGAAAACGTTATTTTGAATGTTTTCTGTAATTTGTTATCCTAAACATACAGTATGTGAGACCATGCTTTTTGATACCACGCCAATCTCCAAAGTCATGTTTGTCTCAAAGGAAAATTTGAAAAAAGAATGTTTTGACCTTTAGAAAAAGTGCTCCGTAGCATGTCACCTTGACCTCTTGAAGGTTACACTATAAACGCATTCTAGTGTTCAACTTTTCAGCTTTCATTTTTGGCGTAGGTTGGAGACTTCAAACAGCTCTATAGGAAACCCTGGTGGCCCAAATAAAATTCTGAATAATCAGATTGACGTAGTTTGACAAGCTATAAGACCCTTTACCAGGTTTTTCTGAATTATTGCAATTTGCAAGTGTGTGCATATATGCACACAATTTCCCTTCGGGTCACCAAAAACTCCTTCCCCCTGAGAGTTAAGTTAAATTAAATATTGAAACACATTAATTAAAATAGGTGAGGTTTCAAATTAATGCTGTACTACCGCGTGAGGCATATTCCACTATCCCATCTTCTTGGGAGACAATTCCCGTCGACGGAATTAATATTCAGTGGAAAAAAATCGAAAATGAAAATTGTGTGCTTATGGCTAACGATGTCTGGTTAGCCCGATTACCGACCCGTTAGCAAGGATTCCTAGATGGAACCTTTTTCTGTTCAAAAACTGAAATAAGCTTTAAAAACAAACAAATAAGGCAAATGATCTAGTGATCCTATCTAGTCCTACAATTTTCATGATATTCAGCTCCTTTTTTTACAAAATTATTATTATTCTGGCGCCACTAACTGGTACATGATGTTATAAAAAAGAAGAATCAGTAAATAGCGTTTTTGTCTCAGATTTGATGTTCTTATTTGTGATTATAGTTTAAGGACCGGTCCGTCGATGAGTCCCAAAATTTCGGAATCGACGACCGTCGGACGTCGACGTTCGTCGGTAGCGGATGTCGCATTTTCGGAAATCGCTTTAAATTGATACGCGTAATTACTTATAATTAACATTAATTGTTTAATAGGAATAACATAACAATTTTATTCAGATAATGAATTTTTGCGACTAAATGTCAAAGTCAAAACAATACAAAGTAAATAATAACTTTATATTCTAGAATATTTTAAGAATCTTAAAATTCGAAAATAAACTATTATGCGTTATTAATTATAGAACAGGCACCTAACGCATCTCTTGAAAAAAACCTTCCACTGAGAATGCCGAAATGGCGAAATATCTGGAATAACTGCGGCCGTCGGGAACATGTTTCTCGACAATGAACACTCGAGGCGCGCCTAGACCGTTTATCAAACGAATCTCGCTCGGTCTCTCGTTTGGGCTCTATGCTATTTTCGACCATTAAAATTATTTTTTTAAATCAGTATTGAAAATGAGTATTAAGAATTTGATGCTCTTATTAATGAATCCGTCTTTTTCTAATTTTTAACTTCTAAGAAGCGTTTATAGTCAATTATGACATGACATTAAA
>SCLG01000736.1:26499-38456 GCA_004367875.1 Oikopleura albicans
CCCAGTTCCAAATAACATTTTCATGAAAGTCAACCGGTAAAATTTAGTGATTTGGGGCGTGTTGCTCTGGGCAATTCGGATCCGGCGGCGTGGCACGCATTTTCGGAAAAGAATCGAGACGATGCGGAAAACTGTATTCGGGCTTCGACTGCTCTTCGTGATCTCATCGAAACTGATATTAACGATACTTCAAACGACCTTGAATCGCAAAGGCTAGCAACAAATTACGCATTCAGAAATCGAATTCATGAAGTATGTAATACAGTGCTGCACGAGTTACCTCTTCTTAGTCGACGCTGCTGCATAAACCCGCCCTTAGCCCGACAGTCTATTAATAGGCTAGTTACGAAAAAAATATTTTAACGCAAAAATTAATTTAACGATTGTCAACTTTTTGTCTAGGTTGGCAAGCTCTTTTTCTAATCTAAATTATCGAGAAAAAAACTTTACAATAAATTATTTTTGAATTGCTACAGTCCTTACTCCGTTTTGTGACGATTGCCCCTTTTTTGGGACGCTTTTTTGGCCAAAATGGGCCCATTCTAATAGAACAATGATCCTTTTTGTGTGACGATGCTCCTTTTTAGGACGCCATTTTCGAGAACCGTGTCTAGTCGTGTTACGTTCTATCAAAAGGGGCCTATTTATAAGTTGTTCGGCGAAGGAGAGTTAACGGATATTTGAAAATATTTTGAAAATAATGAACTATGTTTAATAATCATGCCTTTCTTAGTTTGAACAAACAAAGTCAGAATTAATTTGGCAAAAAGAACGAACAATAGAAGAGTTAGCCGAGATTGAAGCCGAAATCCGAGGAATTGAGTCCGCCATTGACGCCAAAAATGGACCATTGAAAGTTGCATACACAAGATTAGAACTCCGAAAAGAGCGTCCCGGAATAGAATTCTGTAAGTTACGGGTTAAATTCCATCAAGATACAAACACTATTTTGTGGCGCAAAAATGAGGGCATTTCATGTCGTTTTTAGTCAATAAATTGCGGACTCTGATAATAAAAATACATGGAAAAATTATAAGTTTATGGTTTTTAGGTAAGGATGCGCCCGCCATCGGTTTACACCAAGAGATCCGAAATTTGGAGCAATCGTTGGCTGAACTTAATAAGCGATTGGAAGAAGCAAATAATAATAGAGACAGGTAAATTATTGTCGCTTTCATTTGGGACCACATCAGAATTCCATTTCAGGTGGCATCAAATCAGCAAAGCCGTGTCTAATAATTCCAATGAATTTTAAAATCAATAATAACGGAATTATTTCATAATTCTACTGTCGGCATATTTTAAGATGATATAAAGACCAATTTTCGCTCTTTATTTTGAACTACCGGTTGAGTTTCATGAAATTCGTTACGTAAAGGCGTATTTATAAAGAGGGGAGAAAGGAGTGGTACCCTAGTTCAGAATAAACAGGGAAAATTGGTCTTTATATCATCCTAAAATATACCGACATGGAATACTACAGGTTTAGTCTAATGAAAATCGGCTGCGAATTTCTAGAATACCGTGTCGGCATATTTTAAAATGATATTGGCCAATAGGAGCACCTCATTGCAAAAAAAAAGAAGAAAATTGCTCTATTCTAGAAACGCTCAGCCGATTTTCATGAGGCTAAACCTGTAGAAACGCTCGACCGATTTTCATGAAACTCAACTGGTAGACATTGATCAGGTCGATACAAGTATACCGAAAATTTCGTGAGGACTAATAAAATGCATTTTCAGATTATCTCGAACATTGGCAACGATTTCACATGATCTGGATCTAAAAATTCATTCGTTGAACTTGGAAAATAGATGTATGGATGTTCGAAAGAAATTAACGGTTCCTTTGGCTCGGACGCCAAATGTTGAACCCACTGCTGACACTTTTACCAAAGCATTCAATTAAAAAATAACTTATTATGACACGTTTAAAACTGACCATAACTTTTCTCTTATGTTTTATTATTACATAGGGCTAAAAATTGGACAGCAGCGGGACTTTTCGGAAAAACCATTTAACGAATAAATTCCATGTTTTTGGAAAAACTTTTCTGAATTTCTATAAATTTTCGCGAAAACAAAAGTTTTCCCCAAATAATATTCCAACGTAATTGTAAACGTACAAAAAAAGGAAGCAATTCTTATTTGTTTTTTCGCGTTGTTATGGTAACGCGGCTAATCAAAATTGACAAACAATTAAGGTTTTACGCGTACAATTTTTTTCTGAAAAAAAGCGACAGTGCTAAATTCGACTAGATGTAAACGCAAGTTGCATGAAGGGCAGTGTTGGAAAAGTTGGCTAACGCTCTAAATTTCCCCAACGCGTTAGAAAAAAATTCTCTAACGCCCAACGTTCCCAACGCGTTAGTTGGGCGTTGGACGTTGCCCAACGCACCCCAACGCTTCCAACACTGATAAAGGGTATCAATTTTTGTACATCGTTAAATGAATTCAAGGGTGAAAAAGTCATGGTCAGTTTGAAGCATCTCTATATTATACCATATTAACCTAATCAACTATTTCTTATCTTTATTTCGATTTCTACACTGAATAAAAAATATGCAATTGTGTAAAACAGAGATACCAAAACGTGGATTAGTTTTCGGCTCCGGGCATTTTTAACTGAAGTCGAAGTTTAGGTGACGCATTGTTTCGAATTCTGAAAATATCATTTTAATATAAAACATTAGAACAGGATCGGAATCCGATCATCGGATTAACACCTGCGGTTCCGTTTTTAATTTCCTCCTGCACTCAGAATAAGGCCATATGGCACTGTTGCTTGAAACTAACCCAAACAGTGTCTAATTATTCCAATAATTATAAGAGACCAATGAATTGGCAATGATGCTTGCTTTTATACATTTATTCGATTTATTAGACACGGTCAATTAAAGGGTTAATTAAAAGTATAAAATTATTAACACCGGTAATCCGATGTCAATTTCCTGTTACGTTTTGTGTGGTAACGAGTTGACACTTTCGTTTCCGAATTTTTCGGCAAAAACTTTTGCCCATTTTTTGACTCTTTTGCCCATGTTTGCCCAATAAACTCCCAAAAAGTGTCACTTTGTTCCAAACTGTCAACTTGTTACGTGTCAACTCGTTATCACACCAACTGTAATCGGAAGCTAATTTCAAAAAAAAAAGACCCCGATAGGCGTATCAAACGAATACAAAAACCCGATCAGGGATAACCTTTATTGATTTCGAGCTATTACTGAAATAAATAAAAACAGTGCCATATGGCTCTATCGGGTGCGCACGAGTTAATAAGGGCCCGCTAAACATATAAATTTTTGTCAAGATTTATCAAAATGTCATCTTACCGTGTTCCTATTTGAGCATTTTTGTTGGATGGCTTTATTGTAATATTTGTTGATTGAACTGTTTGATTGAAGGAAGGTTTGCCAGTTGATTTTCTCTCATGTAATTGCTCCATTGAGGGCGCTATCTGCTCGTGAGGTCTCGAATGTTTCCGCCGAGTTTGATAATACGAAACGTGTACATATGAGGGACCACTTTCTGAAGACTCTGATCTTACTTCATCCTGGTCAGAGCTTAAAACGATTTCAAACAATTCCATTATTATTAACTCCAGTGGGTCACAAGTGTTCGTATAACCCGTAGGGGACACTGTGTGATGATTATCACACAAGCCTGTTTTTGCCGTTTTTAAAGCATAAAATTATATGCAAATATTGTTTTACGTGGTACTCCGGCATGACGAATCCATCTAGGCCAATAAAACAAAAATTGAGAAAAATATTTTTCCCGATTTTTTTTTCCAAAATTTTCTACATGAAATTTGGTTTGACCTGTCTATCAGCGATTTTTGATTTGAGGTCGTTTTATGAGATATGAGGGCAAATAGGCCGTTGCGTGACAATCGTTACACAGTCACCCCCAAGAGTTAATGCAATTTGTACATATTTGAAATTTTTCAAAAACAAAAAAAATTTAACGCCCAAGAGTCACATTCTGAAAATTATCAGAAAACACAGCCTATTTACATCTTAACGCCATCAAAACGCGAGGAGGAAAAATGGCTGATGGAGTTTGTAACAAAAAATTTGTAAACGAATAATAGGGAAATTTTTATTATAAAAATGGTATTTTGGTTTGCATTTAAAAAAAATGTTTGGATGTTTTTGGAGTTTTTTTTAACACCATTATATTCTTCATACTCGATTACCCCATACAACGCCTACGAATTATACGGCCACCAGTTACCCTTGCGAGTTAATAAATTATACGATGCGGTGAGTCATTTAATTGATTAAGTTTTGGCTCGCCCACCCATTTTTAATATGCGAAACGCGTGGGCGGGCCTAATTGTGTCAAACTAGTTTACTTTTTCATGACGCGACGTGCATCAGATGAAGTAATTTGGAAGTGTACGGTTAAACCAAACCATTTTTACATGAAAATATGGAACATTTAAAAAAGTAGGTTGTTGATTTCAAAAACTAGGCCTTTTAGGATTATTTTAGGGATTTTTTCATGTAATAGTTGAAAAACATCGTGGGTGAAACATAGTGTGAATTATTCAATTTATAACGTGCGGTTAACGTGTAAGGTAGGGTGGAAACAGCAAAAAAAAAAATGAGGGTCATGGATTTTTTTTTCGTCTCCATGGTAAAGGTAATCGGGTCCGGGGAATTTAAAAATTAGCATGAAAATTTCGTTCGGGGTTACTATCGGGTATGGTATGGCCCATACGGTATGGGCCATACCGTATGGGAATAATCCCTTTGAAAATGCGGAAAAAAATTTTTAATGCCGAGTAACACCCAACATCAATTTTGCCGTTCCCCTAGTGTAAGGTATTGTGTAACGTGGTGTTTTAAATTCTCGGAGACAAAGTAAGATTTTTTTAGTTTCAAGAGTCTGTAACTTTACATAACGAGTAAAAAAGGTTGTGATATAAAAATTGTTGAAAATCTGTGCCTAATATGCGATTGGCTGTCCAAATCGATAGACGATTGCTGCTCTGTGCCGGAACTACTCTGTCTAGTGTGTGCCTTGGGTGACGAAATCATTGTGAAATTAAATGTATTGTCCGTGTTGCCCGCCGAGCCAGCTGACTTAGGACTGGGCAGTGGTGCATGCCGAGAGTTTAACCCTCTTATGGCGGTCGGGTCAGACGGAACACGCTGCATCATTGGATGCCGGTTCAGCTGCCGGTCAAGCTGTCCGATCTCGGCACTAAAACTGTATTTAGCCTTTCAAGCTCTCCATTTAGAAGTGGATTCAAATAGGGATCTTTAATTCAAATTTTGACCAGCAGTTAAAAAAACGAAAATTTTCGAAAATTTTCATTTTTTTTATCCTTATTCAGCAAAGCGTTTCTACCGGAGAAATTGATACTATGATGGTCTCTGGGCCGAATTTTTTGAAGGTTTGTGGTCGTCGTTTAACGTTTATTAATAATAACGACTCGTTGGTGCCAAATAAAGGTTGTTTTTTCTGAGATAAATATTCTAAAATCCCAAATTTCGCCAACTCACGATGCCATTTTGAGGCAAAATTCTGACCCGATAACGGGTTTTTACCGGATTACGCCGCGGCGCAGGGCGTAGGCGGAATGTCTGACAATTTTATATCGAAAATTTTGACTCGATAACGGCACGAGCGGGAATTTTGGCAAGATGAAATTTTTGACCCGATAACGGCGCAGTGCGTAGGTGGGGTGGTTCGAAAATTTTGAGTCGAAATTATGACCCGATAATGGGTTTTGGCCCGATAAATGGTGCCCGATAACGGAGCAGGTGGTGTATATGATGTGACTATGCAAGCAAAACTATAACTTCAAAGCAAAAGTGAATTATGAAATCATTTCTAAAAATGACTTTTGAAGGGAACATAATAAAACCTGAGAGAGGCATCGATTTTTGCGAAAATGTCGGAGGTAAAAACCCTTTTGGCACCGCGGTTTTTCGGAAAACATGTTCTTTGAAAAAATGCTCGAAAAAAACTTTTCTTCCGAAGACCGTGGTGCCGACCCTTTATTCGGGGCTTCAAACGAACGGGTCTACGTTTTTTTTGTCATTTTTTCGATATCTAATATTGACAAAATTTACTTTTGCTTGGAGGCGTCAGTATAGTGCGATAATTAGTATTTTTTCTACATACAAGCTCGAAGCATATCAATATGATAATAACCTTGATACAAAGCGTTGGTTAGGCGCCACATGCAAATCTAACCGTGGCCGATGGTGTGGTTGATTTCGCGTCAAATTTGGTTGATCTTCGGTTATCAGGTTTGATTGAGAAGTGCTTTTTCGCGGTTTGACTTTATCGGCCGATTCGGGCCGCGAACGATGTACCATATTCGTTGTACACTGTGTGCCCTGGGAGTTAACCGAGTTACCAGTCGATGTTTTACGCACATGATGGGGCAGTTCTTCCACGTCCAAATAAGCCGAACTCGAGCACGACGATCGACCCGAGGAAGACAGTTTGTTCACTTTACGGCCGGACCCCCCACGTGGATGACAACTAAAAATGTTTTTTTTTTTAGTTTTTGATTATTTTTAAGTCGGGTTTTAAGAACGATTTTATATTTCTCAAAATTTTTCAATAACCCTTGATACGTTTTTACCGGGGCTCCGCACAATTGGGTTGAGGCTGAGAGTGCGCGTGTAACGAGTTCCATGACAGAGCAGACCCGCGGTGCGGGGCTGAGAGCGCGCGTGTAACCAACCCCTTGGCAGAGCAGACTCGCGAAGCGGGGCTGACAGCGCGCGCATAATCAGTTCCATTACAGAGCATCCCCGCGGTGCGGGGCTGAACCAAAAAAGGAGCCAATTATGCTGAGCCCTGCTACTTAATCATTTGTCATTGTTTTTGTTACAAAATTAGGCGCCAATTATTGGCTGACAACAAAAATGTCGATGAGTCATTCTGTAAAATGACTCATATAATAATTAACGCGATTCTCAAGACCTTTCGGGGATTTTTTTACTTTTAGATTCAGTATTAAACGAATATTCTCGATATTTTACGCTAAAAAAATCATAATAAGAAACTGAAAAGTGATTTTACATGAGCCACGGGACTTATCACATTCGACAGGTAATTGTGCCGACCACACATGAGTTAACGCAGTGCTTTTAACCGCCGACAAAATGAGTTGTCTTGAAGACTGGTCGATAGCAGCTGTCAGCTACATGAAAGTCCATGATTAATGATCAAATAATAAATAATCCGTGACGTTAATTGGCACGAACGAACTGGAATTTATCAAAAAAAAAAGAATGACTCACTGAGAAGAAGATTTGAGATTTACAACTCGCAATTAGCAATTTTCATCTGCTAGTATGAACTTTAAGNCAAGGACTTTCATCTTGGAAAACAAAACGACAAACAAAATAATATATTAAACGCATATGTTATAAACATGGCTCATAATATGGGCCTCATATGGTATGGGCCATAACGTCCGAGCCATACGTGGGTTAAATCCTAGCAAAACATCAACCTACGCAAAATTTAACCTGTAGAAATACGAACTCAGTTAATTTCCTACGTCAGTTTCAACATACGTCAAAAATACCGTATGGCCCATACGGTATGGGTCATACGTGGGTAACCTAGCAGACCATGAGTACCCTAGTAAAATCGTGGGTACCCTAGTAAAACATCAACCGACACAAAAAATAAGAACTGAATTAACTACCTACGTCAGTTTCAACCTACGTTAGTTTCAACCAACGTCAGTTTAAACCTACGTCAGTTTCAACCTACGTTAGTTTCAACCTACGTCACAAGTCAATCAATGTCTGTTCTAATCTGCCAATAACCGCGGTTAATCTTGATTTTGCCATAAAAATCGCATCGAATTAAGGTAAAAATTTTCTGACAAAAAAAAGATTCAAAAACGCACACATTTTTTGTAAAATAATTTTTATTAAAAACGTACCTATCTCCTTTGCTGCGTTCGTTGGCTCGACGTGTGTAAGTGTCCATGGGATAAGATTCCCTAGTTTTTACCGGAGCTAACTTTACTTTATCGCTATCAGAATCATCACTTGAAACGGCTAACTCATCGGTTCGAAAATCGGAATATCCGTGTCCATCATGGCCAGGACGCGGCGCTTTATTTCGACGGCTTAATGCTGGTGTTGCCGGCATACTTTGTCGGGAGTACTCTAAAATAATCTGTAAAAAAATGAATTTTTGAAATCAATCATTTAGGAACTAAAATGTGAAACTTTGTAATAAAAGGTGATTTTTTGAAAATAATGCGAAATTAAAAAAAATAATGCATGTCTTACGGCTTTATCAGGCCACGTTAATCTTCAAAACTGGCCGGATAAACCCACATAGCATGATAAAGCATCCTTAAGTGCCGCACTCAAGTCGCCAAAAACGCGGCACTTAAGAGATGAGCGGCACTCAATGGCGCGGCACTTAAGGGAGGGATCACTGTATATTTTCAAATAAGAAATACAAACGGATAAATGAGAAATGGAATAATTTTTTAACCTGATTCAACTCCCGATTCGTAGCCCGAATGACTGTGGAGCATTTCGGGGTCAAATTGACTGACTGACCCCGGCGTCGTTGGCAGTGACCCGAGTGAGGTTGAGGTCGGAACGGAAGATGATTCAAGCTGTATGTCTTGTTCAATATCGTCCGATACGAATGAAGTGTAATTGCGTCCCTCCTTGTACTCTAAATGTTGATTTTCTGCTTCGTCTGGTTATCAAGGTCTTTGAGTGTCTACCCCCTCAAAAACAGACGCCTTCAGACAACGATAATTGTGATCATAAGAAAATATTTCACTTTTTAGCAGACACGGTCCACTGCTATAAACACGCGTTATGGGGACCTTAATGAAAACAAATAAAATAAGCAACGCATTCCTAAGCATATCGTATCCATCATATCTTTAAATATTTTGTACATGAGTACAGACTGAGGTATAATAACGCNACTGACCCCGGCGTCGTTGGCAGTGACCCGAGTGAGGTTGAGGTCGGTACGGAGGATGATTCAATCTGTATGTCTTGTTCAATATCGTCCGATACGAATGAAGTGTAATTGCGTCCCTCCTTGTACTCTAAATGTTGATTTTCTGCTTCGTCTGGTTATCAAGGTCTTTGAGTGTCTACCCCCTCAAAAACAGACGCCTTCAGACAACGATAATTGTGATCATAAGAAAATATTTCACTTTTTAGCAGACACGGTCCACTGCTATAAACACGCGTTATGGGGACCTAAATGAAAACAAATAAAATAAGCAACACATTCCTAAGCATATCGTATCCCTCATATCTTTAAATATTTTGTACATGAGTACAGACTGAGGTATAATAACGCGCTTCTCGCTTTTCTAGTTTTTAAGCCTTTTGGAATACAAAATTTGAGAAAGCTAAAAGCACGTTATTTGACCTCATACTGTAGGGGAAAATTTTTCCTTAAAAACAAAAAACTTTTTTGAAAAAAGTGGCCCTTATTTGGGAGTCGAAGAATTATTTGGCACAGTCCTTTCTTAATTCACAATAATTCGCAATAATTAAAAAAAAACTCGTAAAGCCAAGTTGTAGAACTCGTCAAACTACGTCGATCTGACTATTCAGAAATTGATTCGGGCCACCATAGCCCCCTAGAGAGCTTTGAAATCTCCAACCTACGCGAAAAATACCGTCTATGTAATTTTTTCGAAAAGTTGAGGGGGCCAGCAATACCCGTTTTGCCCTACGGGGCCTCCATATGCCTTAAATCGACTAAAAAACGAGTTGTGTGTCTATATACACACACTTCCCCCTGGACGTTAAGTGACCCTTATTTGGCGACCTCTTGCGTATTTTAATTATACCCCATTTTTACGTCTGATTTATAAATTTTACAGAGTCAATATACTGTAGTAGTCTAAGACCTGATTCCTGGATTAACGGGTGTCGTTGGTGCTATGGTACTTTGACCACTACTACCAAAGCTACTACTACTAATGTTGCTTTTGTAGGAATCGGGAGGCGAACCGCCCTCGGTTTGTGTCAGTTGGTTACACGTCACCGGACCGCGGTTAACTTGTACACGAACCCCTCGTTTCGGTTTGTTCATTATACTATTAATTTGCTGTTGTAACGTTGCTACAGTCAATTGGAGCAGTTTGACTATTCAGGGATAAAATATTTTTTATTAACACGATTTTTGGTAAAATATGTCAAATAATGGTATTTGCTATTCTGGAAAAAAATTGTTTTTAAGAACTGAGCGATTAAACAAAATATTGTATTATTTTTCACTAGTTTTTTATTTATATTTGATACCATTATGTTGATTTATCTTGTCAGAAGTTAGAAATCATAACTTATGACTTAATACTATGTCAACAATATTATCCATTTCCTTTTTGTTGCAATCGTTCCTCATTTTCGGTTATAGGTTGGTAAGTTTCCGGGGACCCTGGTGTGACAGTGCAAATTGTTGTATTTCTTGTTGATTGCGGAATTGATGAAATAGCTATGTGCATAAATTTAGTTACCAGCTATTAGTTGGCTTGTAAATATTAACCTACGCAAAGTGACCACTATAGCGTAGGTGCAACAATCGAGGTCTTATAAGCTGTTTTGCAAACTAGGGCTGTGTTTGAACCTTTAGCCTTATTTGACATCCATAAGGGACAGTTACAAACTCACCCCGTTATTACTTTCTTTTTCTCTCGAAATTCAAAAAAAAACAATATTTTTTGGGAAATGTGAATTCGCCCTAAAATAACCAGAAAGCGCTTTGTTATTGTTTTTATTTTAAAAAATAACTATTTGCCCAAATTGTCTGTCTAAGTAAAGTACCTTGTTGTGAAACGGTGGGTAGACGAAAACCTCCTTCGGTACCATCCAATGAAGTCAAGGTCAAATTTTCAGTTGAGTTATTCTTCTTATAGTCAGCTGTTGCATGTTCGATTACTAAAATATAAATACAGCTTAGAAATGGAATTTAATGAATTTACGTATTTTATTAATTTTTGAAATGATAACCGACCCATGAAAATTGGGATCACAGGGGTTAAAATTTCTAATAGTTTTTAGTACAATGATATGTTTAATAAAAGTAGGCTTAAATAATTAAATTTTAAAACAAAACTTCATATTTAATATACTTAGGGTGGCGGCAATCTTGAATTTCAATTTAACCAACAATTTTACCGGTGGTTTTGACCACGAACCACACTAAGCAACTTTTTTTCACTAATACAACGGTAACCGCCTCTAATCAGTAGTGGGGTACACAAATGGTCGCGAAACAAACCCGTTTATGAGTACTTTCGCGATCACACCATTAGGTCGCGAATCGTTGTTCAAAAGATGGTTTCGTGACCATATGGACCATATGATATGGTTGCGAATCGTTGTTCAAAGCATGGTTTCGCGACCAAATAGTGTGGTCGCGAAAGTACTCATAAACGGTTTTTTTTCGCGACCATAAATGGTCGCGAAAGTACTCTTTACCTCTAATCAGGCTATTAACGTTCAAAATAATTTCACTGAGGGCGAGTGTGGGTAATATGGGAGAGCCAAAAAACTGGAATTGTTGCGTTTATCGCGTTTTTTACAATCGGTACTATTTGGAGACTTTCAAAGGCTAGCATCGACTCCGCAGTGGTCGATTACTCTTGAAAATTGTCTTTATCGGTAAATTACAGCAACTTCAAAATCGGGTAAAACTTTCATGCCGCCACCCTAGTATAATTGGCAATAGTTAAACGCTCACCTTGAGGTTGAGTACCAGGAGGTCCTTTAACAATAGTTCTAACGTCCTGAACTTGAATGTACTCATTCGAGGTGGACTTTTGTCGACTAAATTTGACCATACCGGGCGTTTTGCCCATTGTTGGATTGGCAAGACAATTGCCAAACTCCTTAGGGAGGGAAATGGACTGTGGACTATGCCCACCCACGATTCCAACCGATGTTTTTCGAGCGCTACCCCCACACTGGGCCTCGC
>SCLG01000737.1:0-25370 GCA_004367875.1 Oikopleura albicans
TTTTTTTCACAATTTAACTAAATTAAATTTTATAATAAACTAATTTTATAACTAAATTAATTTTTATAATACTTACGCAAAACGCGGAAAATATATACAGTCCTTAGCCATTAATCGGACGTTTTCGGTTCTTGAAAATAGCGTCCGATAAATGAGCATACTACTCAAAAATAATCATTTAAAAATTCATAAAACGTTCTTTTCATGAACGTCAAATAAAAAATTTATTTGACAGTATTTTCGAAATATATGGCTTAGGGTGCCAGCGGTTAAGAATAAGGGCCTTCCAAAAAGTTTGAAAGTTTGCGCATGGGATTCATAATTTTTAGGGTATATACACCGCCCCCACTTATCAGGCCACAATGCCCGGTCGGGCGCTTATTAGGCCACCTTGTTTTGCACTTTTTCCAGCTTTTCCGCCTACACCCTTGTGGCTTATCAGGACGCCTGAGGGTTTATCAGGCCGATTTTGGAAAGCGAAAGAAGCCTGATAAACCTTAAGACGGTTAATTTAACGCTTGAACATAAGGCACTGTGTTTTCAAGCTACAGAGAGATATTCGGACAGGTTAAATATTAATATACACCCTCTTACCAGTTATCTTAACAGAGGTTATCTTAACAAGTTGGGCTATCTTAACTCTTTTTGGACCGAAACTTTTCGTGATTTCCATTTATCTTACCAAACATCCTACTCCATTATCTTGACAAAAATTCAATAATCTTAACATTTTTGAGCAGTTGTTAAGATAACTGGTTAGGTGGTGTATGTTTTCTGCGAAACACCGCGATATCTAATTTTATGGCTTAACTAGTGTATACTTGATAAAATATTATTAAAATAACGACAACTTAAAGGAAACACATTAACTTTCTCCAAATTAGCCATTTCGTGGCGAGTTTTGTGGCGAGTTACGTTTTGTTCCTCAAAACCGAATTAAATTAAATAAAAAAATGTGTAATCTTCCATACTTATTCGAAATTTTAACTATGTGGGAGGAATTCGTGTCGTCAAGGTAGTTTTTTATAAATGATACTAGGATTTTTTTTTGTCGTTGCCCAAAACTTTCCACCAAAGTGGGTTCCATTGAGACATGAACTGACAAGTTAATTATGCATTATTAGCTCTAAATCATAAATTTTTAGTTAGAAATAAATAGCATTTATATTTTGAAAATAAATTTGGATGCAAAAACTTTGCAAAAAAAAAATTTGTTTATTGAGTAGGTCGAGCCCGACGGTAATGAAGGGTAGCTCAAATTTTGGGTTTTCACATAATCTACCGCGTTTATTAAAAAATGTACCTGCTTAAAGTAACAGTCAGTTTTTCCGCCTACGCACTACCTGCTTAAAGTAACAGTCAGTTTTTCCGCCTACGCACTACCTGCTTAAAGTAACAGTCCGTTTTTCCGCCTACGCACTACCTGCTTAAAGTCACAGTTAGTTTTTTCCGCCTACGCACTACCTGCTTAAAGTAACAGTCAGTTTTTTCCGCCTACGCACTACCTGCTTAAAGTAACAGTTCAGCCCATATGATTAAATGAAACTCAAAAATGGAACAAAAAACTGTTACTTTTAGTGGAACTGTTACTCTAAGCAGGTAGTGCGTAGGCGGACAAACGGACTGTTACTATAAGCAGATACGTGGTGTACAAGTCATACAGTACGACATCTAAATTTAGTAAAAAATAGTTTTTCTGTTTTAGGATATCGTAGGATATTTGAGTCCAATTTAACTCCTGAGTGCACATTATTTCTGAGGTATTCATACCCGCCAACGAAGCGACTACGCTCTTATCTTGTCAAACTGGTGTTTATACTTTTATGATCCAGGCTTATTTTTAAGGAAACTTGACCTAACATTGAGCGGCGCCGAAGCGTTCGTGGGAAATTATTTTAGCAGGAAGGTTTTTTTCCTGGAAAAATTTCCGAAACGGGAAAACGCGTATGCTGGAAGTTACTTTTATCAAGAAGGCTAATTTGCGAGAAGTTATTTTCTCAGGAAATAACTTCCTCAAGAAAACTTTTTTTCAAGAACGCTCTTTTCCTGGAATGATTTTACGGGAAGGCTTTTTTCCTGGAATATTAAAAAAAACGTCAAAATTTTAAGATTTATTATATCCCATTAATCGAATATTATATATACGACCTGCGCCGTTGTGTTACTACCCGCTATGTTACCAAAGTTCATTTATATTATCACTTTTTGGAATTCAATGATCTTTGATTTCCGATTATTAGACCAATCGCCCTATTATGGTACCAAATTTCCATTATGTTACCAGTTTTTTGCGATTTAATGGTGGTATCATAACAGCGCAAGTGGTGTATATTATATGACTTACAGTGGAAATTTTTGCGGGATTTTTTGCAGGAAATATTTTCCTCAGGAAAATTATATTGCGGGGAGTATTTATCGCAGGAAATCGCTATTGCGAGAAGGCTTCACCTATTCCTGCTAAAATAATTTCCCGCAAACGCTTCGGCGCCCATTGAGCTTGACACTTTTTTGTCGTCATTGGAAAATAAGATCCCAAAAATACCGCATTTAACTTTTGTAAAAATAGGTGAAAATGAGATTGGTTAAATCTTAACAGGATTCATCCCACCGCCACTTTGCAGTTCAACAAAACACGTACTTCATTTATTAGGCCATTTTTGGTCCTTTTATCGCAGAAACTTTTTGCGTTTGTGTTCTTAATCAGGTAATGTGACATAATAAAATGCCTGTTTATTAAACAACTTAAAGTAAAAAAAAATGAATTTTATCCCGTTTACTTTTTTGGATTTCCTTCGAAAACCTTTTTATTTGAATTTTCTCCGGAAAACTTTCGTTTTTGGATTTTCTTTCAAAAACATTTTTTTAATTTTCTCCGAAAAAATTTTTTTGGGATTTTCGTCGAAAAAGTTTTTTTTTTAATTTTGGATTTTCCCCAAAAAACTCTTATTTTTTATTTCCCCAAAAAAACTCCTTTTTTTTGATTTCCCCAAAAAACTTTTTTTTATTTTCCCAAAAAACTCTTTTTTTTTATTTGGTCCGAATTTTGTTTTTTTTTGGATTTTCTCCGTGAAACTTTTTTTCGGATTTTTTCCGAAAAACTTTTTTTGGATTTTGTCCGAAAAACTTTTTTTTTGGATTTTGTCCGAAAAATTTTTTTTTTTTCGTGGATTTTTTCCAAAAATGTTTTGCGTATGTGTTGTTTGCGTATGTGTGTAATCAGGTAACATGACATAATAAAATGCAACTTTAAAAAAAATTCATTGAGTAATCAAATTATTCAGTTTGACATATATATCAAAAAATAAAGTGATGAAACTTGTTTTCTTTTCGTAGAATAAAAGTAGTTTTTTTTCAAATTACTGTAAAATAATACGTAAACTAGATGTAAACCGGTCGCACTTAGTAAAATGACAAAATGGTTGACAATTGACCGCGTGTATTTTTGGAACCAACGCATTTATTCACATACAGTATATCTAGACAGTTTAATGACGTTAACGAGTGATGCGCATTTTCACGGATTAGTTATTTTATTCACAAAATTCGTCATAAATTTCCGAGTAAAAAATGGCACGTTTTATACGTTTAAAATCTTGCAAAAAAATTTTAAACTAAAACATGAATCTTTACAATAAAAAAACTTTTTCCTCTTTATTTCAATTGGTTATAACTTTGATCAGAAAATTGCTAGTTTACCGCCATGAAAAAATAATTTTGCTTGACCAAATTTTTTTTGAAAGATAGCGAATTACCGACCGTGATTCGGTCTAAATCTGGGGGAAAACTTTTTTTTCAAAAAAATTCCAGGTCTCTATTTTCTCTATTAAACTCACAAAAAAAAGCAATTAACATTTATTTTTGTTACTTTTGCCGCTCTGCTCCATTATCGTTGAATTTTTTTTGTCAGTTTTTCTGTTATGACTTAGTTCTGAAAGATAACGGCGCAGTTGGTATATGCTAAGATCAGAAAAAAAACAAAAAGCCTAATTTAGGGTTTTGCGACCATTTTTTCCACCTAAGAACAGTGGTCGCGAAAACTAACCCAAAACACCATTTTTCGGTCATTTGGTCGCGAAACCATATTTTGAACAACAATTCGCGACCACACATTTGGTCGCGAAAGTACTCATAAACGGGTTTTTCGCGATTATTTGTACCTAACCCTAACCCCACTCCTAATTTTGGTACCTTGAATTTGGTAGTTAGGTCTACAAATTTCCATGCTTTGANGGAAAATGCGTGTAAATAAACACGCACTTAAAAAATCATAATAATTCGGAATAATTCAAAAAAACTGGTAAAACCAAGTTGTAAAGCTCGTCAAACTACGTCGATCTGACTATTCAGAAATTGATTTGGGCCACCAGGGCCCCCTAGAGAGCTGTTTGGAATCTCCGCAAAAAACTGTAGTCAATCGAATTTGCTCGAAAAATTGAGGGGGGGATCAGCAATACCCGTTTTGCCCTACGGGGTCCATATGAAGAAATTGCTTCAAAGCGTCCCAAAAAGGCGTCCCAAAAAGGACTAAGGACACTAGTTGCTTATTCCTAGGTGATGTTTAAACATGTTTTCAATGTCGTATTTTTGCTTTATTTTTCCACTTCAAATCTGTCGTACATGATGATTTGTGGAAAAAAACGTAAAAAAAAAATTGAAGCTCCTTGAGCCGCAAACTGGATCTGCCTAATGGACATCTGTGATTGTTGGAGAAAATTTTTGACGTTATTCAATTATAAAATATAATATCTCAAAAGTCAATAGGCCCTCTTATACGATTGAAAAGTAATTAAGATAAGTGCGCCAATTGAATNATCCAATACGTGGCTATTGAAATAAAAATTAGTCAGTTAACTGGTTTAAAGGTGTTACCCGGCTAATTAACGCTCATTATGTGATTAAATGCGTTGATGTCCGCGGAATATTTTTGCAACGCTGCTAATAAGAACAAAAAAACGTTAGAAGGTCAAACGAAAATAGTACATTTGGTTTCTAACATTATTCTATACAGTATAGACTATGCTTGTTCGACATTTTTGAACATGAAACTTGTGGCCAGGGATCTCCAGAAAGAAGTAATGTAATAATTCAACATATACATTAAAATCACATTTAATCATGAATAATCCTGACAATATACGGTCCGTTGGAATTGGCCTACTATGCTATCTTAAATATCTACTCATGCGCTGGCAGGCAAGAGCGTATTACTTTGAGCGTATTACTTTGAGCAGGTAGTCCGTAGGCGGAAAAACTCACTGTTACTTCAAGCAAGTAGGTCATCGCAGTGATTTTCAAACGCGAAAAAAATGAATAATGTTACCACTTTTTAGAAACGTTGCTTGACAGCGCGTCTGAGGCCTATGTCGCCTGTCATTGGTCCTTTTTTTAGCTCAATGAAGCTCAAAGAACAGAATGTTCTAAATTCTAAAGCTCAAAGAAGGAAATAGCTCAAAAAAGGACCAATGACAGGCCACATAGGCCTCAGACGCGCTGTCAAGCAACGTTACCAAAAAGTTGTAACATTATTTATTTTTTTCGCGTTTGAAAATCACTGCGATGACCTACTTGCTTAAAGTAACAGTGAGTTTTTCCGCCTACGGACTACCTGCTCAAAGTAATACTTCCATTTAAAATAGAAGTTTTTTGTTCCATTTTTAGGTTTTCTTTTAACAGCCAGGCGAAACTGTTTCTTTAAGCAGGTCGTGCGTATGCGGCAGAACTGACTGTTACTTTTAACAAGTAGGTGGTGTATATAATACAAAGTAAATGATCATGAAAAACTACTTGTATAACAAAGCATATTGCCACATTTTACTCAAAGGGCATTCCATATTATAAAAACATCGCACGAATTCAATATATACATTTGAGTCATGTGAAATCACGAATTATCCTGACATTATAACATTGAAATATGTAATGTCCAAGTGTGATAACATAATCGGTATAAAAAATGTTCAGCCGAATTTTGACGGATAACAGGTTTATTTCACTCATGGGCATATTTATTTTAGGTTAGTTTCATTTGTACAGGTGGTTTACCCGATCAAGACCTGCAAAAGGGTTTATCGAACGCGCTAAATCCAGGAGCATTTTAAACCATTTACCACTTATTTTTTGAAATAGCTTTTTGGTTATTTTCGTAAGTAAAGCTTTTTCGTGTGTGTTTTTTTTTATTTGACAGTTATTCAATCATCTGTTGGTTCAACAACAGTTAAAGGGCATACGAAACAAAACAAAAAAACTCAAAATATTTTTATTTTATCGTATGGCGGCTCTCATATAGTAAGGCTTTGAGAAATTTTCCTATGATTCGTAACGATTTTATGGCTTCACCGTTACAGTCTGAGCGCCGCCATACGGCTTTTTTGAATGAGAAACCCTATTTTTTGGGTATAAAAATTTCCCGGCGATCACTCTTTTGTAAAGAACACTATTGACCCGTCCTTAACAGTCATGCGCATATTGGGTAGCTAGCTACCCATTTTCACTTTATTTCTAAATAAAAAGAGAACGGCTTGTGATAATAAAAAACGGATAACGGATTTGAAATCAAAAAAAAATTTTACATTTTTATATGAGAGAAAAATATTTTTTTAGAAAATTGTTTTTACGTTTGGGTCCGTGAAGGACAAGGGTTAATGTTTAAAATCACCTCAGTAAAAGAAGAAGAACAGGGCTTCTAAATAAATTAATAATTAAAAAAATCCGTTCATTGTTTGGCGCGCTAGAGCAAATTTAAGTAAAAAAATTAAAAATGAATACGACTAATATGTTATCACTCATGATCATCTAACACGCAGAGTCATGGTCATTTTTAGGACAAAAATAATTCGTAGATATCCCATGATTTAGAACTTATCAGGAAGCAGTTTGAAGTTTTGGAAAAAAAGATGTTATCATATTTGCAGGATGTCGCCTGACTACCGTATGAGATTTTATGTTAGATACACGATGGATAATACAACGTTTGTTGTATATAATTTTACTGATCTTTGAAAGGTGAAATGTTCCTGGAATGTTGAATGTTTAAGTTTACTCAACCCTAAAAAAATATATATTTTTTGATGATTTAACGATCAATTTTATTTTCTATTTCACAAATTTATAGCCTCAACAATTATGAGATTTTAAATCGTTAAAAATCCAAAAATGTTGAGATATTCAGGGTGCGAAGTTAGGTGTCCAAAAACATTTTTATAAAAAGTGGACGGTTAAGGGGGAACTGTGTAGGCAATCTGTCTCGGATATCTCAACAAAGTGGATAATTGGTGAATGAAAGGTGTACAGGGGGTCTTCAAATAAGGGTTGTTTCCGTATGTTGAGAAACCGACCCTTATTTAGGGAGCCGACCCGTATTTCGCGAACCCACACTTTTCTTCTCATAGTCTGACACTGTTTTTTTCTATTGGGCAAATCAAATGCCCTTAAAATAAGACTCTTTTGTATTTGTGATTTTTTTTTCAGTTAAAATTATAATCTCGATGTGTTTGTTCAATTTTTTTTGCGAATTTTGTGATCATTTATTTCAAAGTTTATTATAAATTTATTAATTACGAAAAGGTCATAGATATACTTATTTACTTAACCCTGATTTCACCTGTGATGTTGCTTTTTTTCGTTTGTTAATTTTTTTTTTCGTTTGCTCTTGAACTTTGTGTAATATTTTGTCGTATGCGTTGCACCCTTATGTTGCATATGGATTTTTTTGTTCCAAAATTTATTTACGAAATAATGTCGCAGCAGCAATAACTTATACATTATAGCTTATACTGTGCCGGGCTCGGCAATGGAAAAATCGAGTAGTAATTTGTTAAAATTTCGATCTTGAAAAGCCAATGTTAAAGAGTTTTTAGTTAAAGAGTCAATGTCTTAAGCAGGTCTAAGTTGAAAAATATAATGAAGTTTTAACTCTTGGGGGTCACTGTGTTACAATTGTCACACAACGGCCTATTTTCCCTCATATCTCATAAAAACAAAATCAACTCAACAATCGCTGATAGACGGGCCAAACCAAATTTCATGAAGAAAATTCGGAACAAAATCGAAAAAAAAAATTTTCTCAATTTTTTTTTCAAAAATCTTCCCTAAGGTGGTTCCAACCCTTAAAAAGGTCATAACAGGCTTGTGTGATGATCATCACACAGTTTCCCCTACGGGTTTTACACATGTGGGTTTTAACACATGTGGCACATTGGAGTTGATATTACGTTTACTAAATCGAGCTGTTCCTTACGCAATATAAGCTAAAAATCGGAAAATAATCTAAAGATCAGCAATTTTGAAACCCGTGAAAACGCCATACGGGTATTCAGAGTTCGAATAACCATGCACAGCACCGGAAAAAATTTCTATCCATATTTTATCATTCACATTCACCTCAACTGTTCCAGTCACGACTACCATGTCATAGTTTGGAGCATTCGATAGTGAATATGCCACTTTTATATCTTCTTTGCCATTATTATGCACCAACCAAATTTTAGTCAAAATATCGCTTTTTTTATTCACCGAACACATGAAATGATAGACACCAGCAATTTTTGCCGTCATAACGCCGGATACGCCATCGAAACCGCTATTTCTTTCGGCTACAATGCGCGGAAAAGGTACTGGAACTTTTAGTGTAGAAAATGGAGCTTGCGGATTAGCTGTGAAAAACGCAACTGATGTGTCTTTATTTTCATTTAAAAACATTTCCCGAAACTCTTCTTTAAGCTCGTCTTTCAGTTCCTGTTTTAATGAAGAACGATCGAAACGTTCGTTGGAAACAATTTTTACTTCAGCTTGAATGTCTTTAATTTCAGACATTGAGACCGATTGTGTCTTTCGTAGGTCAGTTTGCTGGTTCGCAATTGATAATTGGTTTGACTTTAAAGTTTCCAAGAGGGAATTTGCTACTTGAATTTCGTTTTCAATCTTTTTCGTCTTGGTTTCCCATAAATTATGACCAATAGAATATTGATCATTAAAACTTCGTTGATTTTCGCTAAATTTTATAAATAATTCGTAATTCAAAAGCATTACGAAACGTACCTGTGAAACCTGTTAAACATATTTAGGTGTTAATTGAGATTGTTAAAAATTGCGTCTGGTTCCCCTTTCGACCATTTATATATGATACCAATTTAGCCGGCAACCCACAACTATTAAATGTACCGTTTCTCGTGTCTCTACGTGAGATTTCAAAAACATTTTATACTGTGTTATATCTTTGAGGGCCTTTTCCGGAAATTCATATTTGCCAAGAACAATTTTGACGAGCCCTTCAGTGGGTCACAGGTGTTCGTATGACCCGTAGGGGACACTGTGTGATGATCATCACACAGGCCTGTTATGGCCGTTTTTAAGGAATAAAATTATTTGCAAAGATGGTTTTACGAGATATTCCAGAATGACGAATCCATCTAGACCCAATAGTCAGATGTCTCCAAAGTCATCTCAGGAAGATTATTGAAAAAATGTTTAGAACAAAAAAAAATTTCCGGTTTTCTTTCCATAAAATTTGGTTTTACTCGTCTCTCGGCGATTTTTTATTTGAGGCCATTTTGATGAGATATTAGGGTTCATAAGCCGTTATGCGACGATCGTCACATAGTGACCCCCGAGAGTTAATTAACAAATTTATTCACAATTTTCATGGCCGATTTATAAAACGACGCTTAATATGCTATGCAGTCACTTTTCAAATCCATTACCTTTGCGCATTTCGTAGCATATTTATTTGATTTTGTAAACCATCGGTTATCAAATGTTGAAATGCTTTTAGTTGAGCAGTTTGTTCGCCATTTCTCATAATGCAGCTTTCATGGTCTTTCATTATATTCTCATAGCGTTCCAAAATATTGGTGTACTCTTTACAATGAGAGTAATTTATTGAGTCATCTGCAAATGTTGCTACAAATATGACAGACCAGATACGCATTTTCTACAATTCTAAGACGATCTAAGTGACGAATATCAGTGTTGTTTCGAATTGAAATATTGTTCAATTATTTGTTTTATCAATTAAACAACAATTAAATTTTTATTTTTAGACAATGTTTGTTGTGCCTTACCTATTTACAAATTGTAAATCATTATGAAGAGAAAAAGCCTAGTAGCTTGAACAGTAAAACATTTTTTGATTAAAAATTTGCCAAATAACTGCGCAGGTGTCGTTACATAATTTTAATATCATGATATAAAGATTATTTGTTGTTGTTTTAAAGCAGCAAACTATTAACCATATTTGAAAACTCCGTTGATGTGTACCGATCTGGTGTTTATACCGTAGGGGGACTCTCTGACTCTGATGCTTTGAGCAATTTTCCTATGATTTGTAACGCTATTATGACGTCGCCCTCAGAGTCAGAGCGTCCCCATACGGTAGTCTGTAAATTTTACAGTGTAAAATCATTGAGAAAAAGTCTCTTTAAAAAAAAAGCCAATTTGAGACATTTCGGACCATTATTTGAAGCTAAAAAAATTTTCTTGAAAAAGCGACTCGTATTTCAGAATTTTTGAGGTCCAGCCGAACCTTATTTGGCAAAATGATTTTTTTCCCAAAAAAACGACCGTTTTTTGGCGATCCTCAACCGTTATTTGGCGATACCGACCCTTATTTCAGGGGCCTTATATGGCGTTAATTTTGGTCGCAAAACTGAGCCGTTGCCAACATATTAGACGGTGAAATTTCGTGGAAATTCAAGTAAAATGTCAATTATATTTCGGAAATTTATAAAAAAAATTTGAAGTTCAGGAAAAGAAAGATGTTTATCATATCGGCAGGATGTCGCATGACTCACGGCTGCGATTTAATGTTTGATCCACGACGGATAATACAACGTTTATTGTATATAATTATTGTGATGTTTTAAAGGTGGAATGTTGCTGGAATGATGAATGTGGTTTTTCGACTCAGTCCTTCTAAATATTCCAAACTTGCCGTAATTGAATGTATATTTTCGAGGTCGCTTTTTTAAAATTGAATTTGTGCCGCGTGAAATTCTGAAATCACTCGTGATCGAATTAACACCGAGAGTTCAATTTTATCCTCAATGTTAATTTCACACTGGAGCCTTCTAAAATTTCGCATGTTAACCGTTTAAAGTACCGCGGGTCCCTTTATTAACCCATGTTTTATTTTTACAAGTAATCGTATCAATAACTTTGGTAGAAATAGGAAAGTCTCGATTTTTTCGAAATAAATAAACAGAAACGTTTTTCACAATACGTCAATTTGATTAATCAAACGTTGATTAATACCACAAGAGACCCCTAGAGAGCTGTTTCAAACTGTCAAGCTTCATTTTTCGTCTCATTGAGGCTTTTCGAAACATTCGTATCTCGGAAACAATATTAGGTTGGAAGCGCCTAGTTTTCCGCGTCACAAAAAAGAAGAAGAAATTGCTATTTGTTTTGTCGCGTTACTATGGTAACGCCGCCAATCAAAATCAAAATAGCAACACGAGACAATTAAGGTGTTACGCGGACAATGCTTGTTTGAATATTATAATTAATTTGAATATTATCAGATAATCCAGACGTAGTACTTTAAGAGTTATCTTAGGGGTTAAATGCAGACTGAAACATAATAAATAATGGAAGTTTACTTCTTGTTGTCAAGACCTTTTGCAAGTAACTGTTTACAATTAATGCCACCTAGATCGGAAATTCGCGAACAATTAGCTGAACATAACTTTTCAAATCTAATGCAACCCTGATAATGTTAACCCCGATAACATTTTTCAAAAATTTGACAATTTGTAAGTTCATCGTTTATACATGATTTTAAAACTGAAAACTTAAACAAATTGTTTACATAGCATGTGAACCCGCACATTTGCATTCTCTATGGTCAGTGTCCAAAAGTCTAAGACGATTTTATTTTACGAATATTCTCTAAACAAAGCCGTATTATTTCGTGAACAAGATATTTCAAATATCATGATTTAAATCTTTCAACTTAAAGTTGAATTATACTGACCGGTGGTCACCAAATATAGGTCACTCGAATTTGGGTCATTCAAAACATGCCAAATCATGGTTACAACCACAGATGCCAACGTTCTGTTTGTTTGTCGTAGAACTTGAGGACTTGAGAACAGAACGGAAATAGAACGCAAGAACGCAAGAACACCGTTCTAGGGCATTTTTCCATTACGAGGCAGAACAGAACGGTCATTTAGGTTTTTTCGTTCTATTTAAAAAAACGTTCAAAAATGCGTTATGTTGCCAGCACGCGAAAATTTGAGAACCATCACAAAATAGAACGAGCGTTCTGTTCTGTTCTAGCGGAGAACTTGTGAAAGTCAGAACTTGCATTAAAATTGGCCTTTTCTCCTTGTTAAAAAACTCCCATTACGTGATTAAAACAAAACGGACCGTTTTGTTGCCATCACACGAAAGTTGGAGAACCATCACAAAATAGAACGAACGTTCTGTTCAGTTCTGAAAACGAGAACAGAACTATCACATCTCTGGTTACCACGCAAAAATTTCACAAAATTGAAAAAAAATCAGACTAGCCTTTGGGAGTTAATTTAATTTCTGCAGATTTTTGCTCGAGGGTTAAGTGACAGCAAGACATACATAAACTAAGCTTAAAATAAAGAACAGTTAAATGTAAAAATTAGAACTCGACTCTACGGTAGTCAATTGACCGCTGTTTGACAAAATAAATTGCATATTAAAACGTGCATGAATTGAGATATGCATGATAAAGAAGCTCTCATTTACATTTAATTGCTCTATAATAACAGTACGATTTTCATGACATTTCAGACAACTTACGACATAGTTTCTGTTATTAATCAAGAAAGAATTTTAATAAAATTGCGGTATGTACTTCATAGCTCTTCCTGTTTCGTATTCGATTTTAGAAATGCTACGTTTCGACGAAGTTATTTTCTTACAGTGCCATAAACGTTAAAGCATGTTAAATTCTATTTATTTCGCCACAATATTTTAGAATTTTTCATTGATTTAATCAAAAATAATTGTTTGATCAGCATTAACGACCTTATTATTTTTTGACAATAGAACAATTTGTTGTCACAAATTTTTATAATTGTAAATATTGTAATTGGTAACACGGCTCTGAAAATTCCGCTTGGTGAGGCTGCTCTGTGATAAAAAAAAAAGATTCACGCTGTATAGCAGTAAACGTATCTCGCAGAAAAGTGTCTCGCAAAAAAATTTTAGCAGAAAATGTCTCTCGCAGACAAGTTGTCTCGCAAAAAAGTTGTCTCGCAGAAAAGGTGTCTCGCAGAAAAGTTGTCTTGCAGAAAAGTTGTTTCGCAGAAAAGTTGTCTCGCAAAAAAATTGTCTCGCACAAAAATTGTCTCGCACAAAAATTCTCTCGCACAAAAATTGTCTCGCAGAATAAGTTGTTTCGCAAAATTTTTCAAAGATACGTTTTTGCGAGACACTTTTTTTGCGAAACACGATTTTTGCGGGATTCATTTTTTGAAATATACGTTTTTTGTTTACAATAAGTAATGTTTTCTGCCAGTTATGTTTTCTGAAAAATACGGTTTCTGAAAAAACACGATGCCACGGATTCGAGGCAGCTTTTTAATACCCTTTTATGAGTCTTTTTAGTACAACTATAAAAAGAAAATGAGAAATGGCCTATGCATATTTATAGAAAAATAGTAGGACTTACAGCATTTGTATCGTAATCAGCTTACCCTCAAGCGTGACCTTTTTTGATCTCACGGGAAATTTGTAAACCACCCCGTCATTATTAGGTTATCAATTTGAATATTTAAGCACTTTAGGTAGTAAGCGGTTAAATGTTATCAGATATGTTGGGATTTCGTAATTTAATTGGAGCTGAGCATAATCCAAACAAAATTGAATTTGTTCCGATAGCGTAATCGACACCACCAGCTTTCATTCCCGTTTTTTGTGCTTCTTTCCATTAGTGAGTTTGCAATTGATTCAATCTATTAACGGGAAGTTGATTTTTTAACAGAACTTCAAACTTTGAAGAAAANTTTCTTGTCTTTTAACCTTTACTCGCTTTCTGTGTTTACTCAAAAAAATAAAAAAAAATGACAAAAAGTTTCGAAAAAAATATGAACAATTAAAAAAAATCTCTGCAAAATTTCCAATTCAAAGGTTCAATTTAGAGCTTCGTATAATGTCTGTACCGCCTAATATTATATTTTGAAGTATTTTCAATGAAAAAGAAAAAAAATAAATGTGTGGCGCGAAAAAATGCCAAGCATTTTGCAAAGCACCCCCCACTGCTATATCAAATGGATAGTGCGTAGGCAAAATTCCGCTCACAAGAGCCTATTTTACCAAAAATTTGCCGCATGGTCTACGTATTTTTGTGCGTAAAATTTAAATATGGATTCCATTTTGGCTAGTCAGACTATAAATACGGGTTTTCGTAGGGTTTAACTAGTGCGTAGGCGTGAACTTTGGACAATTTTGGGCATAAAAAGTGTTATTTCCTATGCGAATTGTTATGTCAAATGTAAACTGTTATTCCAAATGGTGTTATTTCAAGCGGTAAGGTATATTCGATATTTGTCAACTATCGGATAAAAAAAACAAACAATTCACAAAATTGAGACGTATAGACGGAGTACTAAATATGGGTCAAAGATAATTTATTTTCATTAGTAGGTGATTAAATCTACAAACGGGAAATAGACTTTTAAACAGCTTAAAAAGTCGGGTAAAAGTAAAAGATAAATATGAAGAAAGTTCAAATAAGATTTATTTTTCCAATGTTGTCAAGATAAATACAATCTCTCCAAGGTCCTGTTTGGATATCACATGCAATGTAAACTAACACACCCCGTTTAGCCACATACGGTCCTTATCAACTAACTTCTTTTTCTGGAAATTATAATGACATCAACCTATGCCCATAAAGCGTCGAGAAAATTAAATTAGTAATATTATATTAGTAAAAAGACTGAATGATAAAATAATTGTAGAAGTTTGAATATTAAATTTTTTTAATAAACATAATGAAAGTAATAAGTATCTAAGATTGATAGTAAAAAAAATAGATACGTGAGAGAAACGAGACATATCAATTTTCAATTGAACTCCCTAAAACAGTTATGATTAGACATAATAGGAAGAGAGGAAGCGGCCCAATCAGAGGCCCGTTTTCAACACACGTGGTCTAACAGATAGAGTGTAAACGCTCAATAATGAATTCAATGGGAAAACAGTTGTAGGATGAAAAACCCTAATTCAATTACAAATAAGATAAAAAGACATGATAATGGAACATCGGAAAATTATAATTTTACAACATTTATGGGCGATAAAGATACTCTTTTGTCGGGACAGATTTTTATGTTTTTTTATACATATAATACCGTATTATAAATACGTTATTAATTTTTTATAAATCGAATAAACACATAATAATAAAGTTTTTTTTAGACCAACGGTGAATACTTTGGAACATTAATTCTCAGGGGGAACGACTTTTTGATAACCCGTAGGAGGAAATTGTGTGCACGTATGCACACACTTAAAAATTCACAATAAAATGTAATAATTCTGGAAAAACTGGTGAAACCAAGTTGTAGAGCTCGTCAAACTACGTCGATCTGACTGTTAAGAAATTGATTTGGGCCACCAGGGCCCCCTAGAGAGCTGTTTGAAATATCCAACCTACGCAAAAAAAAATACCGCCAATGGAATTTTCTCGAAAAGTTGAGGGGTTCAGCAATACCAATTTTGCCATACGGGGCCTCCTTATGCCTTAAATCGACGAAAAACCAAGTCGTGTGCACATATTCACACTTCCACTGCGAGTTAAAATTACGAGATACCGTTGTTAATTGTACAATTACTACAATTAACCCGCTAATGCTTTGTACCAGTTATGTTTTCCATCAACAACANAATAATTCGTAATAATTCTGGAAAAACTGGTGAAAGTTGGTGAAAGTTGGTGAAAGTTGTAGAGCTCGTCAAACTACGTCGATCTGACTACTAAGAAATTGATTTGGGCCACCAGGGCCCCCTAGAGAGCTGATTGAAATATCCAACCTACGCAAAAAAATACCGCCAATGGAATTTTCTCGAAAAGTTGAGGGGTTCAGCAATACCAATTTTGCCATACGGGGCCTCCTTATGCCTTAAATCGACGATAAACCAAGTCGTGTCACACTCGTGTGCACATATGCACACTTCCCCCTGCGAGTTAAAATTACGAGATACCGTTGTTAATTGTACAATTACTACAATTAACCCGCTAATGCTTTGTACCAGTTATGTTTTCCATCAACAACATCAATTTTATTTCTGCGGCCTTTAGAGGTTTGAAAGCGAAGAAGTTCTTGATAGTTGATCCATTTAAAAATAATCTTACTGGTTTTAAAAATACGTTACGTCTAGATCCAATTTTGCGCAATTAGTTAGATTTTTGGGCGTTTTTTTGTTAAAATAGGTTTTTATTATTGTACTCATTTGCTCACATGTATTCACTTTCCATGTAGCTTGCAGTTATTTCGACTTAATTTCAAAACATGTTCTAATTTTTGAATGGAATTCACCGCATATATAATTTCGTACAAAAACGTTCGGCTTATTTTCGGTGACGTTTTTAATGACCCAAAATGCGTTGATAAATCTGATAAACTTACCGTTACATCGCGGTAGTAAATGCAAGTTATCAACTTAATATACATTAAACAAGTTGTTAGTATTATACTTAAAAAGTATGCGATAATTTAAATACACCACCTATCTACGGAAGTTAACAAAACTAAATGGAAAATGGTGTTAACTTCCATGACTTTTGTTAACTTCTACGAATTTTGTTAACTTCAATAGACAATGCGTCAACTAAAAGTGAAAAATGACCCAAAAATGACCCAAACCAATTGTTAACTTCCCTGAATTTTGTTAACTTTCGGGTATTTTGTTAACTTTGGAGGCGTTATGTTCGGTAGAAAAGCGATGTTTACAAACGGTAACAAGGTAAACTGTGCACCAGAATCTGGTTCTACTTAAGTTAACCTACTTAAATTAACACTACGTAAATGAAGAAATTCAAGTAAGTTAACAAAATTCAAGCAAGTTAACAGTCATATCTATTCCTGAATACTAAAAATACCAAAACTTTACTAAAATATGAGTTTTGTCTATTGTCGGGAAAACGCTTTAGAAAAACGCCTTCATTATTTTGGTTCAATTCGTGAAAAATCTAAATTTATTAAATTATAAAAACAATAATATTCGCGAATATCGACTTTATTTTGTTCATGTTAACGATAACGATGGAAATCCACCGTTGGCTCGTGAAAAATCTGATAATATTCTTTCTTGAAATTTTGCGTCATTTTACTTGAATTAGAGTATTGTGTTAATTTCAGTTGAAATTCTCATTTTAAGTAGGAGCTTTTCAAGAAACCGGATGTAAAACGTTTTAGAGATTTTTTAAACAGTCTTTTGGACAACCTAAAATTAATGTATGCCTGTTAACGAGCAAGATGTTCCCGACCCACTCAACTTCTTCCTATGAAATATCTCATTTTCTCCGGCAGAGCTTAAGTTACTGTTTAGAATTTTTTTCTGTTTTATCAATTTTGAACTATGGAACATTTTTAGAATAATAGATAACAATAGTTCATTATTGACCAAAAATAAATTGAATTCAAACACAGTTTTCAACTATCAATAATTACCGGTCGATTACGGAGTATTTACGGTAAATAAAATAGTATCAGCAAAATAGTATCGGCGGTATAATATGTAAATTTTACAATAATTTACCGTTAAAAGAACGCTCATAGTTACTAAAAACAATTATTGTAATATTAACTCAAACGATAATTTATACTTTTTATCAGTAATGAGTTACGAGTTTGACGTGTTATACTGAGAAATATATTGACCAGTTTTCATTTTTTTTAATTTTGTTCGTAGTGTATTTTTAAGAGAGAACAAGATTATTACGAAATCGTCGCAATCCAAAAATAATACCAATACTTTTTTTTGAATTTATCTTCCGCTTTGGGGTACTGCTCTGTCGCGAAATTTGTCACGCGCACCTTTTCAGCCCCGCTGTGCGGGAATTTTGAAAATTTTATTAGCAGTCATTTAAACCCGCTTTGAGGAAATCAACAATTGGTACTATTAACACCCATTTTTTCATTTTGGTGAGGTCTATTTTTATTCTTAATTTTCAATCGAGATTTGCTCAGTTTCGCAAAAAACGTACATTGCTGTATTACATAATGCAACAGTTACAATTTGTGTTTATTCAGTTGGTTGGTTTGGAATTTGACAGAAAAAAAATCGAAGTTAAACATACCAAAATAGAAGTCAAAACATGTGTTTCTTTTAATTTCGATTTCTATAGAATAATATGTTTTGTTATCAATTCTGACTGGGTCGTGGTTTTGTATTTTTTGCTTATGTCAGCAGCTTACAACTATTACAATGTAAGCAGGCGTTGTGCCTTTTTTTCGCTAATTATTCGTGTTTTGCTGACCATTAAGCTCCGCATAACAATCTGTTAAAAGCGTAGTTCATCTGAAACGTCAAGCCACAGACACTTGCTATCATCGGTATTCTCATTATGTAAAAAATCAGCTTGATGATTTTTTTTTGAAATAGATTTTTTTGTTTACTCCAAATTTAAGTAGGCCATGCTGTAGTTCCAAGTTCGGATTTACAAGTTCGCATTCCCAACAAAATAATTTTTAACCTAAATAACATAAAGTTATACCAGTATAATCATCCAGTACCTCACCTGTCCCTTTATTATACACAGTCTCGACCTTCTTGATGTACATATTGCGTTTGTCGTGCACATCAAGGCAGTCGGCCATAATGGTACATTTTTTCCGGTTTTTGCCTAAGTGGTTTGTCAGACAATTTTTTAAGTTGGATTTTCAGATTCCAACGGTACATTTTGGGTCGAGGCAAAATTTAGGAATATGTTTGTTCATTTAGATTATTTAAAATTTAACATTTGGTAGTCTTGGCAGCCTCATAAATTTTACCGAAAAGTGCACAACAAGGCAGTCGTGCACATCAAGAGGGTGCACATCAAGAAGGTCGGGACTGTATGTAGTTATATGGGTGGTTTGAGACATCACGTGTATTTAGATGGAAATGAGACAAAAATAAAATCACGCTAAAAAGACAACATAACAGCGTAGGGCGTAGCTTACGCGTAGGCGTATTTTCAATAAAATTAAAGATAAACTGATATGTTATTTATACACATACATAATTCGAAAACAAAGCAAAATATATGTGAAAGAGCAAAGCGAAAGAATTCGTCCACCGATGCGTATTAATTTCTAGAATAAAAATCGGTTGATTTTGAGCTTTGACACACTATATATGCTCACTGAATTATCCTGTGAATTTTGTTTTCGATTTATGATATTATTAATGTGTTAATGCTCGTATTCCCAAAAATTCAAACGAAAATTGCGCAACTACAAAATCGCGATGTTGTCTGGGTATGCACGTTTTCTCGCCAACATTTTAGCAACTAATTGGCTTGCCGTTTGTGTATGCCTTGCGAAAGAACTGGAACTTTTTTTCAAGATTAACCTTGTCGTTCATTCGTAAAATCAAGATATGCATATTAAGCAGGGCGCTTTGCTGAATATCATTCACAGAAACCTGTCGCTTTTTTTTCGTTCAATTACCTCCAGCCGGAAATAGAGTTACAGTACAAACTAGACTAAAACGTAAGTCCTTCATTAAATGTAGATAATCCAGAAAAATATTATCATGACGGTTTGCCTGATGCGATTAGCTGCAATTACGTTTTTTATAATACTTACTACTTGTGTTAACATTATAGCTGGAAAAAAGTGTTAACTTGCATGAAGATTGTGGAGCTGTCAATTTTCAAAATTCTGGAAAAAATACGCCAACGGTATTTCTTTCAAAAACTCCATACATTCATGAGCTAGTAAAAAAACGTTGCAAGCATATATACTGTGTGGTCCAACAATGAAGCAGTCAGGGTAAATTTGTGCACCCAGTTTTATATACTATAAATAAATACATAAATAATATATAAACAATTTGTTTCGGCATAAAAAAGTGCATGATTCGCTTTGTCTTGTTCATTTTTGGACACCCACTGCGCCGTTATTTTGCAACGTTTTCGTGAAAACCCCTGTAAAATACTTAAACCAATGAGAAAAATAATAGCGCAGTACTTAACAAAGATACCTTATCTTAGATATGTATTACCCGAAAATTGAAACAAGTGACATAATAACAGCGCAGGGGACGTACCATAAGATGTAGTCATAATTTTGGTTTAGCTCACGGGGAAAAAACATTTTTTTTGTTGTAATTTTGACGAAAAGTTCATCGGGAAAATAAATTGCAATATACACAGTTAAGTCTTCACTTGGAAGATATCATACTCGAAAAAAAAAAGATTATTAACTTGACGCTACAAATATTAGAAATAAGTTACGAATAAATTCTAATAAGGTTGGGAAAGCGTTCTCAATTTTAGTTAAAGTAATTAACTGTGAGGGAACGCGTTCATTCTCATGAATCTGATCCTGTGTACAAAAACTTATATTTAATAAGTTGAACCTTTTCTCTACTTTAGAACAATTCTCGAACATTCCGTCAAATACAGGAAAAACAACATGAAACTACCTGCGGAAATGTGCCCTAGCTGAATTCATTGTTGGACTACAAAGTACCAGAATTGCGGAAGCAATATCGTAACACTTTCACATCCAAAAAATTGTTACGATATGGATATTTTTTCCTGTTTGGGGCATTTTGGGTTTAGGGTACTTTCGCGACCATATGTGGTCGCGAAAAACCCCGTTTATGAGTACTTTGGCGACCACACCATTTGGTCGCGAATCGTTGTTCAAAATATGATTTCGCGACAAAATATAGTCGCGAAATGGTGTTTTAACAATGTTTCGCGACCATTTTTTCCCCTTACAAACAGTGGTCGCGAAACCTCACCCAAAACATCACATGGTCGCGAAAGTACTCTTTAACGGGGTTTTTTCGCGACCATTTGTGTACCCCCACTCCGCATTTTGTTACGATATGGCTTGTTTCGATATGGTTTACACAACTCCATATTATCTAATATAAAAATGCGCGGTGTCTCAGAGGATGACTGATTCTTCCAAAGTAAAATTTGTTCTCTAAATTTTAAAGGTTGGAGTGAGCCAAGAAAGCTCGTAATGATTGTTTGCAATCATATTTTGAATAACGCGGCATGTAATGGTAAGCTGGTTAGTATTGAGACTAAATATTATTTATAACTTTCAACAGTTGTATTATTGGCAAGACATCGCGGCACTAAAAACAAGAAACAAAAACCACGATCAATGTTGGACATTAAAAAAAATCCGAGCAACGAAGTAAAACGGTCATTAATAACTTCTCAAAGTCAACATTTTTAACACGTTTTCACCAAAGTCAACGTACTGATTAGTTTTTTTATATATTTTTGACGGACACTTTTGATTAAACCCCAAATTCCGATTATCGAAGCTGCCCACATTCTCTGTTAGTTAGCAAAATTTGCTAACTTAAAACAAAATTGCTTGTACAGCGTGAGGTAATATAGATGCTAAGCCGTTTTTGGAGTGCGCTGAGCGAATATAAGTAACCAAAAAACGGCTTAACATATATATTACCTCACCCTGTAACAACCACATCGTAATGCCTGATTTTAGGTAGTTCTAATACTTTTCTTATTACACGCGTTTTCAGCCCCGATCCGCGGGGCTGTTTTGTCATGAAATTAAGACCTGCCTATCCAACTGACTAAAACGATTATTATTTTATATTGGAACACCCTTTTGGGATATGTGTGTTAAGTCTTCATGTAATCTACTTCTTCGGTGAGTTTGATAATTTTCGGGGAAAACGTTTATTGACCAAAACGCTTTTATGCCAAAAACCTGTTCTGCTAAAAACCGCTGTGCCCAAATAACGGGCTGTCTTAATAGCCTTCACCTTGCCCTTAATTATATTCACAGGGGTATTATAACACGTTTTTATAGATAACTTATCTCTAACGTATGGCGAAGTATGTTTTTGAAACATCAAAAATGCCTGATTTTATTTTTTTTATCATTATAACCTTCCCAAATCGAAGGGAAAATGGTCATTGGCAAAAAAAAAATCATGAAAGATAAAGTTATGTGAGCGAAAATTTTATCGGCCTCAAATGAAAACAAAAATGAATAATCTGAAAATGATAAAGTTGTTTAAATTTGCTCTAAATTTTATACAAGGACATTTTTTCTACACTTCAACCTGTTCGCTTTTAACTCCTAGGGGTAAAATGGTCCAAATTTGGACCCAACGCCTTAAATCGACCGAAAATGATTGCAAACCGGGCTTAATCGAAAATCGTTGAAACAGGGGTCTCATCAAATTTTGTGAGGAACAATATAAAACATACAATGAAACTAATGTTTTTGCTAAAAATTTGAGAATTCGAAATTTGTCGAACGCGTTTAGAATCGGCGATTTTCTATTTTTGCTCATTTCGTCCTGAACACATAAAAATATGGAAAAACCATCAAACAGGTGTCGACTCATTTTTGAGAGCTTTTTTTAGGATGTTTTTTGTGAAAATGCCCTTATGGGGAGTACCCCATATGGGTACCTAAATTTTCAAAATTGCTCAGATTTAGCCCCTAAGGATTATATGCCACTTGGGACCCTTGGAAGTTAACTTTGACAATCGATATACCGTAATGTGATTATTAATGCTTGAGGTAGTGCAATTGGTTAACGGTCGATGAGTAACCTATCGAGTACGTTCGGAAATACGAATTTATTAGCAACTTTAATTCCAGTGAAAAGAATTCGTCTAGCCAATAAGCGTTGAAAAAAGTTGTTACAAAAATAAATCATGATACGATTATGAACCATTAGGTGCCATCCAGCTTATTCTGCCTCAAAGTTCAAAAATAAAAAAAAATTGGTCGGAAAATGATGACTTTTTGAAAACGATAAGTGCCTTACAGAATTAGATTACGGTACAAGGCTTTAAAAATAACTACTTGTTATCTCATGGGTACAACTAAATTTAGATGCATTTAGCAAAAATTAATCTGTTTTAATGTTTAGATGGTAACTGATTAAATTATTTTGTTTATGAGCAGTTTTTCATTTTATGTGACCAGTTTCTGAATAATAAACGCATATTGAATCATGTTTGATTTTGAATTTCCAAAACATAAATATGATTCAATACAGCTACTTATTTTGTACATAAATTATCAAATTGTTTTCGAAAAAATTATTTTAAATTATAAACTACAGGGGCGCCAAGTAAGGGGAGGTTTCATTTCGAAAAACAAATTTCCCGTCAAGTAAGGATATGTGATAAGTAAGGTTGATGATGCTCGAAAATGAAATTTTTTGTACTACACTCCCTGCGCAGTTTTCCAGTCAGTTTCAGAAAAAAACAAACCCTGCCGGATTACTGCGCAGGCTGCCGTATAACTGTCCAGAGCATAGGCGGAAAAGTGAACAAAAAACTGGAAAAAGACCTGCCCAATAATAGCACAAGCGGTCCATCTTGCTGGATAATTTCGCAGGGGGTTATATTCTCATTTTTACAAATTTATACAAATGTTTGATAAAACGGATATAATTAATGTGGACTTTATCTGAAAGTACGACAAACGCAAGGCCAAGTAAGGGTAGGTTTGGAAAAAACACGAAATTTTCTCTTTCTTAGCACTTCCCTTGTAGATACTGTAACAGTATTTCGTAATATACAGTGGGTTACATACTGTATGTAACATACTATGTAGTACGGAATGTAAAAACAAATAAATAAGCATGTGTGTTATCTTGGATTTCATGAATTTGAAGAAATCCAAGATAACACATGATTATTTATTTTTTTGGAAACTTATACTTGTTAGTCGTGTGCATGTCATTTCATATCTGTCTGATGCATAATTCATGAATAATTTGAGGTTGTTGGTTTTCCTGTTTGAAGAGACCATAATGCACTTTTATAAATTTACTAAAAATTATTGTCATCTTCATATTTTCAATACTACATCATTTTGCAAAGCTGAAACAAAATATGAGCGTTTTATAAACCTTGGGCCCGGCAACATGCTGGGCAGTTCGACAGGCCAGCTCAATTTTCAGACCGCGAGAGTCAGCATAGGCCAGCTCATTATTATTTTTTGGCTATAAACTATGGCAACAGTCAGTTCCCAGTTCAAGTGAACTTCACTCGGCAGTTCCTCAAGTGGGCAGTCGATTCCAGTTTAGCTCATTTAAATTTAGGACGTCGAAAGGCCAGTGTAGGACAGCTCATTTGAATTTTACAAATCTTTATGAAATTTTGCCACTGTGAAAATACAGTAGGTGAGGTAACAAGTTGACAAGTAACATGTTGACAAAAAAAAATCGGCAAAGCAAGTGTCAACTCGTAACCAAACCAACTGTAGTCATGTGCTTATCAGACTTCCCGAAAAAATGATGATAAACGCATATTAGATGTTATGCAATTTACAGTAACATGCGGAATATAGTATGTCATAAATAGGTCACCACATACTTACACAATCATCGGGTGCATTTTGGTATGTCTGTTTAGATTTTTTATTCGTGTTCAGTTACGAAGACCAACCGTGTTTGGTATTCTCATAAACAACCAATTAAAAATGCCATATCTCTAATTTACTGTACGAATAGTGAGAGATAAATATCTTAATTGGAAGTCAGAAAAAAAAATCGAATTCCGACCATTCAATCGGGACACCCAATAAGAACGTTTCGCGAGTTCCAAAAGTTTTTTTGGGACTCCTATACTTTTTTTTTCGTAGGTTGACAGTTTCAGAAATCTCTCTAGGGGGCCCTGGTGGCTCAAATCATGTTTTGATTTTTCAAATCGAGCTCTATAACTGAGTTTGTCTATCTTTTTTTCGTAAAATTAACGATTTATAATTTCTCCAAATCTACCGATGGAACTCGCGAAACGTTCTTATTGGGTGTAGCGAGTTTACGAATACGAAGGGAAAAATTTTCAATGTTTATTATGAAGTTTTTTATTCCTGGAGCATTTCTGAAGACCGGAAAGCTCTGCTTAAATTAAATGAACGTTTTAAAAGCATTTTTCATTACCCGCTAGTCCTTAAAATTTTCTAGCCCATACTATTCAACTTAAACGTATTGCATTGTTTGAAAAGATTAGGTTTAATCTCTCTTTTAAGAGTAAATAGATTACCAACTCTTGCCGTACGATACCGCAACAGGGAAAACGATTTGGTTCATAGCGGTTACTGTGGGATTTTGCTTTCTGGCATCCTGGAGTTAATCCAAAACTCTTGCTTGCTTCATAAATACTAAAATTAATTAGGGATAAGTTGCACGCCAAAATAAACAAACGTCATTTTTTT
>SCLG01000737.1:35166-52507 GCA_004367875.1 Oikopleura albicans
CTACGGGTTCCCAAAAACTCCTTCCCCCTGAGAGTTAAAAAAATCACTGAGGTTGTACGTTTTAAGACTTGAAAACTTTGATCAAATGTTTAAACCCAAAATAGATCGGATACTGTACAAATAGTTTTTAGGCTAAAATCTTAATGATAATGTAGTCATTGAACTATATTACCCCGTTACGAATTAGTATTTTTACAAAAATATTCGAATTAATTCTAAAAGATTGATTTCAGTTTAACACACGGTATTGATACAACAAAGAGTGAACTCGAAACATTAATCACGCTTTCAAAGGGAATTATTACTATAATCAAATTAAAATTGATGATGCTAAAAATATACCTTCTAAAAATGGCTTGTAATTACGATCTAATCATTTTTTGATGCCCTCTAATGTTTTCAAATTTTTTTGCCAGAAATTTTTTGATTTTTTCTTCCAAAAACGCTTTCCAAAATTGCGTTTTCTTTCACTTTCTGCAAAAAACGTTTTTTTTTTTTGCTTTTTCCGCGAAAAACTTTTTCTGCAAGATCCCGCGGTGCCTTAAAATAAGTGTATTCTTTATTGGCAGAAATTGACTTGAAACAAAAATAGCGCGGTTCGAATAAAAAGTTTTCCGGAGAAAATTCACACGGACGTTTTTCGTGGAAAATACGAAAAAAAAAAACTTTTTCGTGTAAAATACGAAAAAAAACTTTTTCGTGTACAATACGAAAAAAAACTTTTTCGTGTAAAATACGAAAAAAAACTTTTTCGTGTAAAATACGAAAAAAACTTTTTCGTGTAAAATACGAAAAAACGTTTTTCGTGGAAAATAAAAAAAACGTTTTTTGGGGAATATTCAAAAATGGCTTTTCAAAGAAAACTTTTTCGCAAAAAAACGTTTCTCCGAAAAAATGCAAATGAGCAAATTTTTTTCGGGGAACAATTTTTCGGAATAAGATGTTTTTGGGGAATTTTTTTTTTCGGGGTCAAAGTATCTCGAATTAATATTTTTGGGGGATTTTTTTTTTGGGGTCCAAGTTGCTCGAAGAAAATGTTTTTTAGGGAAATTTCCCGTAAAACTTTTTCTCAGAAAAAAAAACGTTTTCTTCGAAACGGGTTCATTCGAATACTGATGAGTCATAGCAGGTATGAGATAGCTCACGGATTAATAAAGTACCCAATTTCAACATACCCAACGAAAGCTAGTACTAGATTTGAACCAATTATGTGTACCCGTGTCGTATAATTTGTCACCTTACAGGCGTAAGGGTTTAGTCACAGCCTTTTAGAGTCTCATCTATTTAATTGTTGAGAAACAACACGTATCAAATTCATGTTAAACATGTTTTTGTAACATTTTTTTTTCGAAACATTCAAACCATTTGGCATTTACAATTTCAAGCATTAGAATGTTTGTGCTACCAAGTGTCCATCCTAAATTTAGCATAAGTTTAACATTTATTCTTACGGTATTGAGCAACAACATAAACAATTTGTTTTAAGGATGGTTAGGTTGTAATGTTTAGAAATTGTATCGGAAAACGCTGTTAAAGTTAATGTACACCCCCTGCGCCGGTATCTGGCCGGAGTTCCCGCGCGTTCCTTTATCGGGCCGGAATTTTGAGAAATAATTTNNNCCAGAAAGCCCTATCTTTACATGTTAAGGACTGCGCCGTTATCTAGCCATTATAACGTAACAAAATGTTTTTTGGAAAAATTATGGGCTAGATAACGGCGCAGGAGGTTACGCTATAAATTTAGAAATCACAAGATACATTTTTGGACGCCACTAAGACTTAGCGCGACAACATATATATGAATCATATCATATCATATATATATATATATATATTGAGAACTGTATGTTTAATTGCTGTGTCATCTTAGTTTGCTTTACATCATAAATTGCTGGCAATAATTTAACAAATAAAATTTCCGACATTTCGTCTCAATCGTCGAAATAAAACGGATAATTAAGCGTGGCATATTTAATGGATTGAATGATGTAAATGGAAATCAATTCAAGAACTGGTGGGTCTTAAATGAGTCCACACGGTAGAACCAGTTTTATGCATTAAAAATAGACATTATTCGAGAAATTTGGAACATCCTGTCGTGGGTCACCGCCAAAAAATAAATCTAGAAAGATTTAAAATGTCTGTTTTTTTTTGTAAACCTTTTTAATGGATCTCGTTCAAATGCACCTTTTATGGAAAACAGTAGCAAAAAGAAATGTTGAAATGTTGCAGAAATGCTCAGATTTTGATGCAGACATTTTGGTGCAGACATTTTGATGCAGACATTTTTATGCAGACATTTTGATGCAAACATTTTGATGGAGACATTTAAAATTACTAATCGTCAAATCGAATAAAATTGTGTGAATTGGAATCAGCATTTACATAATGAAATATTGCATTTCTTCCAAATGTTAACCCTTAGGATCAAAATATGGGAAACCGGGCAATTACAGTCTTGTGAATAATATCTCAGCCCTAATGACACTTTTAACGCCATTCAAAACACCAATTTGACTGTTATCAAAACAAACCCTTAATGAAATACCTCTTTCTTATAATCATATGATTTATAAAAAAACCAACTTCAAACAAGTTTCATTCAAATCGTCATTTAAATGTGCAATTAATTTTGTTTTTATCAAAATGTTACTTTATAATCATCCTTCATAAACATGATGTTCGACGCAGGTTACGTTCATAGCATAGTTGGCCATTTATTAGAACTTATCAAACATAGAAAGACATTCATTTTAAACAAAAGCTATTTGAAATAAACATGCGTCTGAAAGCTTTCAAGAGTTTCAATTTTTTACGACGAAGTAGTTTAGAAAGCGTTCTTAACTCTCAGAGGGAGGGAGTTTTGGGGAATCCGTAGGGGGAAATCTGGTAAAGCCAAGTTGTAGAGCTCGTCAGACTACGTCAATCTGACTATTCAGAAATTGATTTGGGTCACCAGGGCCCCCTAGAGAGCTGTTTGAAATCTACCACCTACGCAAAAAAACACCGTCAATGTAATTTATTCGAAATGTTGAGGGGGCCAGCAATACCCGTTTTGCCCTACGGGCAGTGTTGGAAAAGTTGGCCAACGGTCGAAGTTTTCCCAACGCCCAACGCAAAAATTGTCCCAACGCTCCCAACGCCCAACGCTCCCAACGCGTTGGGCGAAAAATTGTCCCAACGCCCAACGCTCCCAACGCGTTGGTTGGGCGTTGGCCAACGCATCCCAACGCCCAACGTTTCCAACACTGCCTACGGGGCCTCCATATGCCTTAAATCGACGAAAAACAAGTTATGTGTCTATATTAACACACTTCCCCTGGGAGTTAAGGATTATAAATTCATAAAATGAAGGCTAAAAATTTAGTAACTCTTCAAGTAAGGTAACAGTCTTCAAGTAAGTTAAAAATCTTCAAGTAAGTTAACAATTTGTCGTGGATATTGGAAGGAAACGTCTAAAAGCTAGTAATTTAACAGTTTTTAACGTCTTCCAGCACTGCCGCCTACGCAATACTCAACTAACTTAACAATCAGTGTCAAAAAAACAGCGATTGGATTGGCCAACTTTGACCAACGCGGAAATTTGATTGGCCCCAATTCCCAACGTCTCCAACACTGGTTAACAATCTTCAAATAAGTTAACACTTTTGTCTCTTTAGTTTTGTTCTATTGGGGAAATGATACTGTCATAATTGCGACTCAAAAGAAAGCGTAAAATGGTATCGGCTACCCTAAGTTGGAAATATATTCTAAAATTCTTTGTTTGACTTGGGTGATTATGAATCAAACGATTAGCGTTATCTTTTCTTGCGTGTTTTCTTGTAAAGTAAGGGATTCTTGCCCTTTAAAAATGCCTTCGTTTTCAACATTTTTTAAAAACGAATGGATAAAATTCGTTCATGTTATCTGTTGGGTTATCCGCGGTTACATCTGTCAAAAACGTATATACATGTATAATTTTACTTTAAAAAGTTCTAGAACATGCCTTCTGAGTGAATACTTTGATCCAACCCAGCTGGACAAGCTAAACCTTTAACGCTAATATAGAANATTGCGACTCAAAAGAAAGCGTAAAATGGTATCGGCTACCCTAAGTTGGAAATATATTCTAAAATTCTTTGTTTGACTTGGGTGATTATGAATCAAACGATTAGCGTTATCTTTTCTTGCGTGTTTTCTTGTAAAGTAAGGGATTCTTGCCCTTTAAAAATGCCTTCGTTTTCGACATTTAAAAAAAAAACGAATGGATAAAATTCGTTCATGTTATCTGTTGGGTTATCCGCGGTTACATCTGTCAAAAACGTATATACATGGTATAATTTGACTTTAAAAAGTTCTAGAACATGCCTTCTGAGTGAATACTTTGATCCAACCCAGCTGGACAAGCTAAACCTTTAACGCTAATATAGAAGGACGCTCTTTGCTCCACATAATTCGATATCTAAAATCAAAGCAAATCTTTTATTTTCATAGCTAGGAAAACATTAAATATGTTTCAATTTCTGATTTTAAACCTTCAATATTGTTCTTCAATAATTGAACAAAACTGATAAAAATTGATGAAAATGGTGTTAAATTATAAACCTCACCTTTGATCAAAAATGAAAAAAAAATGACATAAAATAACAACCTATCAAAAGATCAAAAATATTAATAATTCACCACCTACGGAAGGTAACACTACTAACATTAACAAAATTCGTGAACGTTAACAAAATTCATGAACGTTAACAAAATTCATGAACGTTAACAAAATTCATGAACGTTAACAAAATTCATGAACGTTAACAGAATTCATGACCGTTAACAAAATTCATGAACGTTAACAAAATTCATGAACGTTAAGAGAATTCATGAACGTTAACAAAATTCATGAACGTTAACAAAATCCATTATGGTTAACTTTTATTACCTTATTCGGCACTTCGTACTACGCGAATTGTACTGAGTACACTAGTATTTTGCTTACCAAAGTTAACAAAATTTATGGAAGTTAACACTTTTTTCTCCGTTGTCCAGTTAACTTATATAGGTGATGTTATAAATTATTTTTATTTCACCAAAAGTGAAATATTTGTGATTTGTCACCGTTTTCTGGTTTTGTCATTTTATTTGTGTCGTTTTCCGGTTACGCCATTTTCTGTGTTAGCCCAAACACGGCTGTGCTTTGTCATTTATGTAATTTGTACCCGCCTTCCGAGCAATACTACTCAGCGTTTTACATGAATTTCCGCTGGTTTTTATTTCGTATTTTCTAGATAGCCAAACTCAAGTTTTTTCCGCAATCAAAAACTCGAATATCGCCATCTAGAAAATGCGGGGGAAAAGACGGCGGAAATTCATGTAAAACCCTGAGTAGAACTTCTTTTCATATTTTTGCTCAAGTGGTAGCGCATACCGGAGTTAACTCTGGAACATACAGGTGTAAAATTAATTTTAATTTTTCCCAAATTTCAGCTCTACCCTCGTTCTAATCACCAGCAAAAAAAAACGAAACAAAAGATAGAAAACAAAAATTAAGAAGCTAAAATCCAGCTCACGATATGCTCAATAAGCAAAGAAAGGGGGAAAAATTCTTGTAGCCCAAAATCTCGGATTAAGTCTTTCTACTCAGATCACTATTTATGCCATGAGAGAATTGATAAAGTGGATACTGAGCCCATTTAGCCAATTTCTTTTGTTTTCTTTGTCCCAAAACACCGTGTGCTCCTGGGAGAGCTCTGAACATTTTTTTTCTTCTTCATTTCGTTATTTGACTTTTGGCTCAATTGAAAAACGTAATTCGGTACAAATCATTGATATTTAGCTAAAACAACAATAAGACAAATGAAAATGAGAAAAAAAAATTGTTGAATTCGTTGTCTAGCTTGTTGTTCGCTGCGAAACCGGCCAGATCTTGGCCAAAATTCGCCATTTGTGATTTTCGGCCGGCGGCTTTTGTACTTAATGCCTTCTTTTTGAACGATTTTTTTTTTTTGATCGAAATTTTAGTCCCGACATGAAATATATAATCCGGATTACATCAATTGTTCAATTATATCTTCTCTTCATTAAAACGAAATCAATAATGACTTTCATTTTTTTTATTTCAATACAATAATATAAAATACAATTTATTTGAAAAAGATTACCTCCCGTAAAGCATACCTGGGAACGTTCGCGATGGGTCTAAAGTTTATGAGATAAAAAAATCGTATATTTTTTTTAAAGTTTTTGCGCTATAAATTATAGTTTCCAAATATTCCGATTTTTGTGGCCAGAATCAATATTGGTCGACCTTGATATGTTTTACCTACTTTGTAAGAAAAGTATTTTGGATGTGCTCGTCTATTACTGCCTCCACCGGATGTTTGTGTCGAGTCGGAGTTTTGTAGGCACTTTGGGGCGGGCCGTATATTTTCATTTTTGCGCACGGCAAACTATTTTTTTTTTCTGAAAAATTTCGTGAGTGTATTTTGCGCCGTGAAAGGGCTTTCCTGGCACAATTTGAGATAAAAATTACATAACTACTCATTGAAACCTGATTTCGGGGTTGAAACCAAAAACTCATAAATTCAGATTCTAAGAGGTGCATACTTAGGGTGGCCAGCTGGGATATGAGGTACACGAAATAGTAGCCTGAGCGTCTCCAATTCATTTTTAAATTGTCGAGTATACCCCATATTATTTGTGTAGAAAAAAAATTAAAGCCATCCGAGCTAACCGGTTCGAGTTAAACCGGTTTTGTGATTTTTTTTATTTTTCGATTCATATTACCGTCAATATGATTGCTAGGAATTTACTTTTTTGATATATATTGTTGTTTAACAGCCTTTACAAGAAATTTTGGTACTCATTGAAAAAAAATATTAATTTACCGGTTATTTATTACCCTTAGAAGTTATATTAATCCGTAAATTTGAGCAACTTGAAAATCGGGTCAAAATCCCAGCTGGCCACCCTATGCATACTTTAATAATTAATATCTATAAAAAACAGAATAATCAAAGTTAAACGTTTGAAACTACTTTCAAGCGGAACGAACTTCTGACTGGTGACTTATACCAAAACCGAACGGTATGTGCAAAAAGCAAAAAGGTTCCTGTTTGACACTGGTCACTTTCGACTGACTCGAATTATGCGACGCAAAAGTGTTAAAATTCATTGTCAAGGGTTTTAGAGTAAATCCGAATGACAAAAAAAGTCGTACCGAGTGCTTTCTCCCTTTAGTAGTCTTGACTTATTACTTTTTTTTTTAATTTTACGTTGAAAACCAAATGCCCAGTACCAGGTGCTCATGTACCAGAAGCCGGACGCAACTTAGTCATAGAACTGTCGAATCNCTAACCGGTTCGAGTTAAACCGGTTTTGTGATTTTTTTTATTTTTCGATTCATATTACCGTCAATATGATTGCTAGGAATTTACTTTTTTGATATATATTGTTGTTTAACAGCCTTTACAAGAAATTTTGGTACTCATTGAAAAAAAATATTAATTTACCGGTTATTTATTACCCTTAGAAGTTATATTAATCCGTAAATTTGAGCAACTTGAAAATCGGGTCAAAATCCCAGCTGGCCACCCTATGCATACTTTAATAATTAATATCTATAAAAAACAGAATAATCAAAGTTAAACGTTTGAAACTACTTTCAAGCGGAACGAACTTCTGACTGGTGACTTATATCAAAACCGAACAGTATGTGCAAAAAGCAAAAAAGGTCCTGTTTGACACTGGTCACTTTCGACTGACTCGAATTATGCGACGCAAAAGTGTTAAAATTCATTGTCAAGGGTTTTAGAGTAAATCCGAATGACAAAAAAAAGTCGTACCGAGTGCTTTCTCCCTTTAGTAGTCTTGACTTATTACTTTTTTTTTAATTTTACGTTGAAAACCAAAGGCCCAGTACCAGGTGCTCATGTACCAGAAGCCGGACGCAACTTAGTCATAGAACTGTCGAATCGCAAGTGCCCGAAACTCATCGATACTTAATTTGGATGGTAAGTAGCTCCATTTAATCGAAATGAGGCCTAAGATAGCCCACCCCGGTTTGCCGTTTGTAATGCGATAGATTCGTACTCAATTGTACTCCAGTCTAATTACAGTTTGTCAAACATCGCTGTCGAAAACGGATTTGGTAGCTTTTCAAACAGTGGACCCTTGATCGGCCAAAATCATTAAAAACGTTTCTCAATTTTTACTGGAATTATTCCGTAAGCCAACTTGCCAAAATCAAATTCAAGAACTAATCCAGGCAGATTTTGAGCATAAATTACAAATAAAAATCTTTTCCTTGATAAAAACTTAGAATGGAATCTATATTTTACGCAATATATAGGGCAGAACGCTAAACCGGAGTAAAATGGGCTAGTTTCCACAGAGTTGTTATTTTTAAAATGTTCTATGGGGACGGCCTACGCACTACCCATTTAAAAACCAGGCAAAAAAATCTGCAAGATAACGGAACGAACGGACGAAGCTGCAAGATACCGGGTGACAACATAATAGCGCAGGGGTGTAATATTTGGCATTTGAAATAAGACTTTTTTAGAGAAAAGTTGTTATCTCAAATGGTTAGGTGGTGTATTTAATAATATGATTACTCACTTACTTTTTTCCATACCTCGCTTTAATGAAGGAAGCTCGTTATTCTACGAAAATTAACTCCTAAGGGTCCCAAGTGTCATATAATCCGTAGGGGTGCAAATGTGCAAATTTGCAAAAACGTGCTTGTGCCCATCTTAAGCTTTTTTATAAAATCAAAAACAAAATCCATTTTCCATAATTTTCAAATTTTGATATTTTTTTCTCCTGAAATTTGACTGTACCCATGTTTCAGAAATTTTCCACTACATCCGTTTAACTTAACATTTTCGGTCGATTTAGGGCGTTTTGTGCAAATTTGAACATTTTACCCCTGGAAGTTAAGCATTGTTTTCAATTGAGAGTGTTAATTTCTTCTGATACAATGGGTTATTCCGGTACAATTCGTGCACAGGCGGCCCGATTAAAATAATCTCCCTTGTTGTAATAACAATTTGTTCAACATGAATTAAAACATCAAGGTCAAAACGGATCTATTACTTGTCGATGTTGCCGTTGATACTTCGAACACTATCTGTAATTGCGAATCACACTTTACGACTTCGCAGTTTTTTGATTCTTCACTTGGTTTCTAGGGTGTCCAAAAAGAATTTTAACCGCGAATTAATCTAGTAAGCAAATTGAGTAAATCAAGATGAAGGAAAAAATTTCAGAAACGTACTTATCCTTCTAAAAAGTAATACACCCACTACGGATTTATCCGAGCACTTTCGTTTTTCAAAATCGGCCAGATAACTCCGCATAGCATTGGCTGATGAGCTGGAAAATATGCATAAAAAGTCGCGAAAATTTTAATTAAGGAGTTTTAACATTTTTTTACTCGGCGTTTTACATGACTTTTCGGCCTCTTATCTCCTGCATTTTTTAGATGGCGATCTTCGAGTTTTTGACGTGCGGAAAAAACTCGAACTTAGCTATCTAGAAAATACGAAACAAAAAGCGGCGGAAATTCATGTAAAACGATGAGTAGTAGTATGCTGATTTTTTTTCTCTCTTGGACCCAGGGCTCGGCAAAGCCAAGCATTTTCATTGGCTTGTCTTGACTTGTCTTGGCTTTTTCCTCTCTCGAAAATTTTTTTACTGGTTTTACTGGCTTTTTGATCTTTTGAAAAAAATTGGCTTACCTTGGATTTCTGTCCTTTCAAAAAACTGGCTTGGCTTGGCTTACAAAAAGTCCCTGTGAAAAATGTCTAACAAAAAAGGGGCTGGATAAACCTGCAAAGGACCTGTTAGCTAAAAAATTGGCTTGGATTTCTAGCTTTGGAAGTACTGGATATACTCAAAGATATCCGTTTTTGGTCAACTAAATTTGTCAACCGGTTTGTACACCCTATTTTTTCCTATTCGAAAACTGTAAACAACAAAAAAGTTGGTTCCTACAATTTCGTTTTTAATAAAATACGATTGCTGCAAACAAGCTTGAGCGTAAAGTTACTTTACGGTTACCTTATCGCATTTGAGAGTCTTGAATCGCATTAGAATCAGAATGATTTGTGATTTGTCCAAAAGAATAAAAAAAAAGTATCGAAATCGAATTGAAGCTAGTGTAATTATGCCACATCAATGGATCAGTCAATTCCAAAGGAAAACAACAACAAAATGAACTTTTTGGTTTCGACAATTAATAGGAAATTCTGTAGCTGGCCTTACACTCTCACTTCTTTAACTTTTTGGGTTGTGTTCTGAGCAAATATCTAGCTATTTTACGATTTAGTATTCACTCAAAACCTTGAAAACAAACGTGCCCGATAAATGTGCCCTTTTCTGTTCTCGCCCAAATCAGATTGTCCGCGCAACCGCTTAATTGTCTGGCGCTGCCAATTATGATTCGCCACGTAACCTAGCAACGCGAAACGACAAGTAGCAGTTTATTATTTTTTTTTTTGCACGGACAATTAAATTGGCCGCGCCCAATATTGTGCCGTTACATGTATAAAAACCTGATTTAGGCGAGCACAGAAAAATGCTACAGGGTGAGGTAATATAGATGCTAATCCGTTTTTTGGTGACTTATATTCGCTCAGCGCAATCGCGAACCAAAAACGGCTTAGCATCTATATTACCTCACCGTGTACTAAGGTCACAATATGAAAAGGACTAAAATAAAAGGACAAATTCTAAAAATGGTTTCATTTTTGATCGAAAAAATTTATTTTTTAACCTTTCTTCAAGATTCTCAAAAACAACTTCTAAAATGTGGTCAATTTCTAAAACAAATCCCATTTGGTTTGATTGAGCATGTTGAGTCAAAAATGCCCAAATCAGGTTGTTATAACGGCACAATTTTCGGCACGGCCAACCTTATTGTCCGTGCAAAAAAAAAAGAAGAAATTGCTACTTGTCGTTTCGCGTTGCTAGGTCAACATTATTGACAATGGAGTAAAGTGACTCAGCATATCAGAAAAAGCACTTTCGGAAATTTAGTTATTGAAAAGTCTTTTAATATGATATATATTCAAGAATTTCGACCACGTTTTTTGCAATCGAACGGTCATTGAACTGGACATTCCCAAAATGTTCTGATCTTCCTGAGTTGGTGGAATCTGCATGATGAACTGATATACGTTTATCATTCTGAAATGTGCAATTTTTTCTGTTTTTTTTTCATTATATATTTGCAAGTTTAAGTGGGCGGCAGCGGGGTAAAACGTCGATAACATTGTTTGACTTTAAAAAAACATTTTTTACGCTCTTGCTTATCAATAGTATAATTACTCCTCTAGATAAGTTAATACCGATTTGAATATATAGAACCAAGTGTTCGGCTTTTTTCTCATTACTTTGTGTCTTTTAAATTTAAACCCAAAATATCCATTTTTTCGTGTGAATCGCATAATTACTTCAATTTTGATTATACAGTACTATACTCTATAATTTATACTGTATAAATTATACACCTTCTATTATTTTTGGACCATATAATCGGATCGTGACAATTCTCAGTGAATATGTAACCGCTGTTTTAAGTACACTTCCTAACCATGTGAATTAACACCATTTGGCTTAACAGTTTGCATTTGACTTAACAGTTTGCAGTTGAATTAACACTTTTTTTGTCCTTTTTTTGTCTTTTTTGACCCAGCATTTCCGCCTACGCACTACCCATGTGAATTAACAGTTTGCAAGTGCCTATTTGCATTTGAGTTAACACTTTTTTTTGTTTCAATTTTCCAGGGTTTTAACCTACGCACTATCCATGTGGCTACCCATGTTGTTAGGTGGTTTATAGTCCCTACCTCAAAATCGTTACGATTTGTGGTTTGAAAAATCGTAACGATTTTAAGTCATGACGTCATTTCGTAACGATTTAAAGTATTTGTTAACAGTTGTATTAAGCATGACACAATTTTTTTGGGGAAAAATTAAATCCACTGCACAAAAAGATTCCTATAAAAATCGAAAAATCGAAAGTTTTCAAAAACAAACTTTTATCACCAAGTTCTAGAACTGGTCAAGTTGAGTCGAAATGATAATTATTATTAAGCCGCTACAGTGTTATTTGAAAATGTCAACCTACGCACAATAACGACTTTGCGCCTAACCATTTCTTCCACCTACGCAATCAGGAATGCGAGAAATTTGGTTAGCAGTTGTTTTTGCATGCAACGATGTGAGTTTGAAAACTTTGTTATTGTAAAAACTATAGGACGATCCGTGTAGAAGTTAAATTACTTCTCTAGACTATTTTAATACCAATTCGAATTTAGAAAATAAAGATTTAGTGGTTTATGTCATTACCTACCTCGTTTTAAACTTTTAAACCCAGAATATCAATTTTTCGCCTGGAAACTAATACCTTGAATGTAATCGCGTAATTACTCGAGTTTTTTAATTATACACCTTTCAAGTTCATAATTTTGGAGAATATAATCTGATCGTGCCAATTTTCTTTCCGAGTTGCCATTTTGTACAGTCATAAAGAGCAGCTCAAAATTTACATAGGCAAAATCCGGTATTAAATCCTACCGAAATATAAAACGCCATCGTTGCTTTTGTATCTGTCCAAATAAAATTCTTGTTGATAATTTTTAATAAAAAAGGGACTAACCCCCAGAATTTAACTCATAAAACGCCTTTGCGGCCATGTTAACTCCCAGGGCTCACTTAGTCCAAATTTGGACTGAGCGCCCTAAATGAACCGAAAAAGATGGTAAACCGAGCTTAAATCGAAAATTGCTGAAACACGGGTCTAGTTAAATTTTATGAGAAAAAAAATTTGAAACATAAAACCGAACGGATATTTTTTTCGCTTTATATGGTCAAGGGCGTCTAGTCCAAATTTGAACTAAGTGACCCTTACGGATTATATGCCACCATTGGGTGACCATTGGACCATTGCGTGACCATTGGGAGTTAAGCTGTAATTTTTACAAAAACACAGTTGCGTTTTACGTTTAGTTTTTATTTCACATGAAATTTGACTAGACCCGTATTTCAGCAATTTTCGATTAAACTAGCATTTTTGGTCGATTAAGGGCGTTTTGTGCAAATTTCCCCCTGGGTGTTAAATTTCATGGCCCAAAAGTGCTCAACCTGACCACTTTTCCAGCAAAAACGTTCTTCGATGAAAAAGTTATTGAAAGAAAGGTTTTTCTTAAAAAAGGGGACCACATATTCGTTAAAAATTTTCAAGAAAAAAGTCTTTGCCAAAAACCGTTTCCTTTGATGAACTCGCATAAAACCTTTTTTGAAAAAAAAATGGTGCCAAATGGTCATTACTTCCATATTATTTAAATGGAACATACTTTCATATTGCTCTAATGAATGTCGATGAAGCATCGAAAATTCGGTATTCTTGGCCGCAGGGGTTTCGGTTACTCTTCAGCGCCGCGCCTTCTCGTCGAATCAAGTGGCATTTTCAAACTTATCATAACTTTAGTATTTCTGTTTTGAGTGACGGATTAAGACTGTATTACGAGAATAGTCGTTTATTTTAGCATTTTTCTGTTATTTTTGTTGGTTGTTGATTTTGGCTAAATGAGCCAAGTTGGTAAAGCAGTCGAAACAAAACCTTCGAGTCAACTGGAACAAGTAAAGTTTTTTTTTAGTTTTTTGAAGGGAATATATTTTTGGTTTTTGCTCGGATTTTTTTGGTTTTGTTAACAAGAGGGCGGAAAGTGAACTTGGATTTAGATATACGATGAGGCGGAATATATCACAACAACGAGTTCTGGTCGTAAACGTAAACGACCGATACAGAGAGGAAAACCACCGTACTCATACATTGCATTAATTGCAATGGCCATTGCGAATAAGTAAGTCTATAAAAATTCTGATCTAGAGAGTTCGCCATAAAAAACACCTGATAAAAAATATAAAGGTAGCAAATTTCAGCGATACTTCGACGCTAACTTTTTGTCGAATATTTTCAAGTTAAACAAAACTTCACGTTAACCTAAAAGCATACTGGCTCAACGTTACATTTTATTGTAAATTAAATTTTTTGGATTTCCGATTTTACGACTTTCACATTGTTGTGACCGGAAATAACTGTAAATAACAGAGAATGAAGTATCGGAGTGATTTTCAAACGCGAAAAAATAAATTATGTTACCAGTTTTTGGTAACGTTGCTTAGCAGTGCGTCTGAGGCCTATATGGCTTGGCATTGGTCCTTTTTTTTCAGCTATTTTTTTCTTTGAGCTTTAGAATTTAGAGCATTCCATTCTTTGAGCTTCGCTGAGCTATAAAAAGGACTAATGACAGGCCATATAGACCTCAGACGCGCCTTCAAGCAACGTTACCAAAAAGTGGTAACACAATTTCTTTTTTTCGCGTTTGAAAATCACTGTGATAACATTGCTTCAGCAGTCTACGTAATAAATTATTTTTTTTTCAATTTGCGAAAAAAATATCTTACGGAGACTTGATATTTTTTTATGACTTGGTCCGAGTCATATCTGAAGATTCGAAAACGTATATTTATCAAATACAAGTTTGATTTGAAAGTTAACCATGTTATTAAATTTGAGTTGGGCTGTTGATACCAAAATAAGGTTTGATGCTCATAGAACGAAATCAACCAAAATATGAGTCCAGAGTACTTATCATTTGGGCTTAATCTTGGGAACTAAAAAATCAATACAGTCCTTAACCATTTATCGGACGTTTTCGGTTCTCGAAAATAGCGTCCGATAAATGAGCATCGTCACAAAAGAGGTCATTTTTTTATTAGAATGACCCCATTTTTACCAAAAAAGCGTCCGATAAATGAGTAAGCGTCCGATAAATGAACGTCCGATAAATGGTTAGGGACTGTACGTAAGTTGTACAAATGTACATGTATGTGAGCAGGTGGTTTAAGAACAGATACTGGCGGGTTTTCCTATTGGTTACTGTTTGGTAAATATTCTCAGGGCAAAAATGATTTTTTTAAAGTACTGCATGAAACATGTTACCACTTCTCAGTTAGCCACATGAAAATTGGCTGCGTCGTTTCTACAGGTTTAGCCTAATGAAAATCGGCCGAGCGTTTCCAGTATTCCGTGTCGACATATTAAGATGATATAAAGACCAGTTTTCGCTTTTTATTTCAAACTAGGGTACCACTCCTTTCTCCCATTATTATAAATACGCCTCTACGTAAAAAATATCATGAAACTCAACCGGTAGTTGAAAATAAAAAGGGAAAGTTGATTTTTATATCATCTTAAAATATGCCGACACGGAATACTAGAAACGCTCGGCCGATTTTCATGAAGCTAAACCTGTAGATAAGTCGATTTTATCTTTTCATTTTTCAAATCCAGGTGCCTCGACTTGAAAACGCAAGTTGGACTAATCTAGAAACGACGCATCTTATTTACATGTGCGTAGCTGGGTTACAAATCGATTCTGAAAAAACATAGTTTACCGGTTTTTTCCGGTTGGAAGAAATAAAAAAAAGTGAAAAAGTACGTCTAAAATAGCATAAAGTGGCCCTCATTTCGAAAGTAATGATACGGTAATATAATCTTGAACCAAAAACTGGTGATCAAAAACGAAACTAGAATGTCAAAATGAGTTTTTTTTACAAAATTCTCGACAGATTTAGCGGATGAAACATGTCGAATTTATTTTAGNCAAGTAAAGTTTTTTTTTAGTTTTTTGAAGGGAAAATATTTTTGGTTTTTTCTCGGATTTTTTGGTTTTGTTAACAAGAGGGCGAAAAGTGAACTTGGATTTAGATATACGATGAGGCGGAATATATCACAACAACGAGTTCTGGTCGTAAACGTAAACGACCAATACAGAGAGGAAAACCACCGTACTCATACATTGCATTAATTGCAATGGCCATTGCGAACAAGTAAGTCTATAAAAATTCTGATCTAGAGAGTTCGTCTTAAAAAAACACCCGATGAAAAAATTAGAAAGGTAGCAAATTTCAGCGATACTTCGACGATAAATTTTTGTCGACTATTTTCAAGTTAAACAAAACTTCACGTTAACTCACAGGGGGAAGTGCGTGTAAATAGACACGCAATTGGTTTTTTTCGTCGATTTAAGGCATATGGAGGCCCCGTAGGGCAAAACGGGTATTGCTGACCCCCCTCAACTTGTCGAGAAAATTCGATTGACGGTGTTTTTTGCGTAGGTTGGAGATTTCAAACAGCTCTCTAGGGGGCCCTGGTGGCCCAAATCAATTTCTGAATATCAATTATCTGAAAATCAATTTCTGAATCGACGTAGTTTGACGAGCTCNTGGATCAATGGAAAGGAGGTTTGACAATTCTCGATGTTTAACTTATTTAACCCCTTCGCTCCCGTTTTTAATCTCATGTTGCACTCCTGACAGTACCATATGGCACTGTTTTAAACTTGAGCGTCAGGCCGTGTCTAATTATTTCAACAAGCATATAAAACCAAAGTTTTTTCCACACCATTTGGTCGCGAATCGTTGTTCAAAATGTGGTTTCGCGACCACATGGTCGCGAAATGGTGTTTTGGATGAGGTTTCGCGACCACTGTTTTTAAGTAGAAAAAAAATGGTCGCGAAACCATATTTTGAACAACGATTCGCGATCAAATGGTGTTGTCGCGAAAGTACTCATAAACGGAGTTTTTTCGCCATCAAAAATGGTCGCCTTCACCTATTTTTTGGGGCAAAATCTGGACAAAATCTTGGACCTTTTTTTATTTTGTGACTTTTGCGTGTTCACGGTGAAAAAAGAAGTCTTTAAATCAAGTTCTCCCTTCAAATGATAAAATTTAAGAACTTGAGCTTAATCTCGAAAGTTTCCATTTCAAACTCAGACGCGTTTTTTAAATTATTTTTTAGGGTGTCCAACTAATGGAATGGCAATTTTCAATTCGGTTTTGATTATCGCACCGGATTTCCAGCATCCTTACGGCCCCAAAGTTGATTCCGTNTCTAAAATAGCATAAAGTGGCCCTCATTTCGAAAGTAATGATACGGTAATATAATCTTGAACCAAAAACTGGTGATCAAAAACGAAACTAGAATGTCAAAATGAGTTTTTTTTACAAAATTCTCGACAGATTTAGCGGATGAAACATGTCGAATTTATTTTAGTGTGTGAAATGTACGACGCGTGGATTTTTGAATTATTTCTCGCTTTTTGAAACTAACTTTCGACGTAATGTTTGACTTTCGGATTTAGCTAGTTTTAAATCTTCAATTTATTGAACTGGCAAGTAAGCTTTTAGTTAAATATTTTCCTACTAAGTCTTAACCCATATCAACACAATGTAAATAAAAACCTGTGTCACAATTGTTGTATGGCTTGTGGTTTTCAAAATTGTGTTTTAAAAGT
>SCLG01000738.1:0-20439 GCA_004367875.1 Oikopleura albicans
AGGGCTTTGGTAAAAAGGTCTCCGTATCGTCCGCCGTCGCCTAAGGACGCGAAAGGCCCATCGAATAGAGCCAGCTGAGCAACGCGACATCGATCACGGTTAGCCAGAGTTTGTGCTGAATTGATCACTATTTAGACGATTTTAATCATAACTCTTAGGCGCACAAACATCAAACTTTGCCCATTACAGACCTTTGGCCTGATTGTTACTCTTTTTTGATACTTTTTGCATGGCACGGCTACAAATAACTGCCTATTTAAATTATTAAATACCCTTCCTACATGTATTTTACTAAAAAATGTGTGCCATTTGGCACACTACTTATGTTTGTGCAGGAAGATTCGTCAAAATCTTATCAATTTAAAGAATAATTAAAAATTAGCTTTCAAAACAAAATTGACAAAAATAAAAGAAACAAAAAGTTGGAACATAACGTCACAGTGCGTAGGCGTTTTGAAATATCTAAAAAATTCCGAGAAATATGATAATTGGTCATCTAATTGGAATAACTTTCATGAGTTGTAACATTTTCGCGTATACACAGGGTGCGCAGTTATCTTGCGAGCAGTTATCTTGCGAGCAGTTATCTTGCGAAAATTGCCGCTCGTACGCTTATCTTGCGACTTTTCAGAATTTTATTTTTCGGGATTCATAATATTTATATTATATGCCCTGAGCAGTTATCTTGCGAAAAAACGCTTATCTTGCGACTTTTCAAGGACCAAGTTCGCAAGATAACTGCGCACCCTGTGTATTGAATTTTTTACGATTATGGCATAGTGTGTAGGTGGATATGCTGGAAATGTATTCGAAAAAAGTGAAAGAAAATGAGACAAATGGGACAATTTGGTTTATGAAAAAAAAAGAAAACTCTTAAAATATGATACGCAAGAGGGCGGTATTAGTTAACTCACGCGAGCCCTCGAGCGGATGACATCTTCGTTAGAGTTTTGTTTTGTAAATGATGGACCACACAGTCTAGTATTGTTTGGATAAACGTAAATCTGGTGTAAATTTGTTAGTGATTTTAGTGAAAAATCAACCAAAATTTTAAATTTCAAACTGACCTTGAGCAGGCTGAAGCTGATGTGCCTTACTTGGCTCGACTGTAAAGAATGATTAATTATTTATGTGTTTTGATAAGCGAGGTTTCAAAGGCTTAAATTTGACGTTTCATGGTTTAAACCACCGGTGTTGACATAACGGGTTAGGACCTAACCGTTAGGTGTTGTAATTAATACAATTAATTATAAAAATAAATCATTTGTTCATTAGCCAGTTGGTACGGAACGTATAATTGAAGGCACAGCTAACCAATATCAATAATTACGTTAGGAATGAATCTAAAATCATAATGGTCCTTTTTGGTAGTTTTATGACCTTAGATTTGTTCACCTCAGATTCTACACTGTCTGTCTGGAGAAATTTCACATCCGCCTGTTTACAAAATTGACACCTAATTGGGCTAAAAAATTCTCTAATTGGGCTAAAAAATAGACTGTGTAGAATATTACGTCAATAAATCTAGATTTTTGATGGTAAAATTCTTCATATTGTATGTCAAAGCCCAAAATTTGTCGTTTTGTATTCTAGAAAATAATATGGCGCATTTTTTCCGTTTTATCAATTTTGTAGAATACAAAACGGCAAATTTTGGGCTTTGACATATAATACGTAATATTTTTTAGTCTTCCCTTCAATTACACCCCTTGCGCCGTTATCTGGCCGCATTTTCCGCTCGTTCCTAAATCTTGTTGGAATTTTGAGGTTTAATTTTCCAGGAACTCCAATCTTTACATATCAAGCACTGCGCCGTTATCTGGCTATTATTACGTGGCAAAATGTTTTTTTCGGCAAAAACGTTGCCCAGACAACGGCGCAGGTGGTGTATACTTCAAAAAAAAACCAGATGTGCTTTAATCTTTGGAAGTTTTTCGCTAAAATGAAAGATAAAGGTACATTGTTTAGATTTGTCATACGCCGCGTAAAGCTCAAATTGCGTAGGAGACTAAAAATAATATCAGAGCCAATCAGGCCTAATGTCTGGATACGAGTTAAATTATTTTACCATTTGACGGTCCGGGCAGCAGTATGCCGCCTTCTGCCAGAATTTCTTCTAGGTCATCGGTCGCGCCGCCCGTTATCATGGTGCGGATGAGGGTTAAGGCATCCGAGTTAAAATAGGTGGCGGAAACCAGACTGTCCAGGACAGAAATTGCAAATGCCGTCCCACATGCAAACGGCTGGGTTAAATATAACTCCGTTTCGGGATCTAAAATTTTTAATGTTTTTGTTGCTCGTCGCAATAAAATTTGAAAGCTAACAATTTACCACTTATTACGTTAACGCGACAACACAGCGCAACCAACATTCTAACGAAATTATAGCGCAACCCTGCGTTAAAGCGACAATATAGCGCAACCATGCCTTGAGGCGAACACAAAAATTATTTGAAATTCATAATTAAATTATTTTAACTTTCAGGGGAAGGAGTTTTTGGGAACCCGTAGGGGGAAATTGCGTGTTTATATACACACACTTAAAAAATTCAAAATAATTCGCAATCATTCAAAAAACTTGTAAAGCCAAGTTGTAGAGCTCGTCAAACTACGTCGATCTGACTATTCATTGAAATTGATTTGGGCCACCAAGGCCCCCTAGAGAGCTGTTTGAAATCTCCAACCTACGCAAAAAATACTGTCAATCGAATTCTCTCCAAAAGTTGAGGGGGGTCAGCAATACCCGTTTTGCCCTACGGGACTTCCATATGCCTAAAATCGACGAAAAAACAAGTTGTGTGTCTATATACACGCACTTCCCCCTGGGAGTTAACTTTGGCGTACCGTCCCAATAAAAATAAAAAAAATGGTACGTTAAGATTAATTTAGAAAACTAAATTCTGTATGATAGCGTCATCTTAGTCGAATCAATTTTGGACGGTAAATAAGAGTTAAGCTTGTAAATTGGAATTTTAAAAATTGGTTCGAAAAAATAACGTTTTAACTTTAAAGCTAAATTTACCATCATCGTCATCTTGGTCCAAGAATTGCACATTTGTATCGTTGACCAATTCCGTGATCATTGGTATGGAGTAACCGCTGACAGCCCGAGTGTTCGGAAATCGCATAGACTACAAAATAAACAATAAACACATGGTTATGAAATACACCATCTAACCAGTTATCTTTACATAAAAAGTGTAAATATTAAAAAAAAATTGAAATATAATTGAAAATCGCGATACGCTCCGGTTCAAGAACTCTTAAGATAACCAAACTTTGTTAAGATAACTAGGTAAGGGTATACCGTATACCGTATACGAAAATAAATAAATCTTAACATGAACGGGAGTAATTAAAATTGTTCAAATTTTAACCAAAGGAACCCATGGTTCTTTTAACTATAACGACCCATATCGTAACAATTTTACCTACATCGTAAGAATTGTATCCATATCATAACTATTTTACTCTTTAAGATGGATACTATCGTAACGATAGAACGACAAATAACCTAGATGGTAACAATTTTCGAAAATTCCGAAACATTATGTTGAGTTGATACGATATAGACCACATAACCCGTTAACCTTAACACGTGTTTACCTTTGGTTAATTGATTAAACCAAAAGTCGGCCTATTATATTCATTTTATTTTATCACAAAGATAATTATATGGGGGATATAAAATTGTGAAATAAAAAAGACGTATGTATAAATATGAGAAAGACTGTAAACTCGGTTTTAGTTGACTGTAAATCCTTTATTGAGCTCATAACAATACATGCGAAAATTAAATATTAAGCCAATTGCTTGACAAAGCAGCCCGCCAGATTTGGCTGACAATGATTCGTCTAGCCAATTAACCGCAAAACACTTAAGACTATTGAGGTACACCACCTACTTGCTTAAAGTAACTGTCAATTTTCCGCCTACGCACTACCTGCATAGAGTAACAGTTCCGCCTACCTGCTTCAAGGAAGCCCGAAAAAAGGAACAAAAAACTGTTAATCTAACTGGAACTGTTACTTAAAGCAAGTAGTGCGTAGGCCAACAAAAAATACTGTTACTTTGAGCAAGTAGGTATAAGGTTGCTTACTTTAAAAAATGACCACAATTTACCAGGGGGTGTGGTACCACGTTCCCTTTTCGTCCCCAGTCGAAGTCATATATCACATTCTCCGCCTTATCAAGTTCTTATCAAAAACAGAAAAGATCATTTGCAGAGCAATGCGCTGGTTTACCAAAGTCAAAAAACTCAAATTCTACGGGTATTTGGTCATTTTCGCCTGCCCGGTGGATTTTTGGCTTACCTAAGTATTAAAATCAGATCCACCGTGGTAGATTACACACAGAAATCGTCTTATAGGAAACATATTAAACACTTTTTTTGGGAGAAAATTTTTTTAGGAATGCCCCCTAGCCACCCGCCTTTCCGACAAATTTCTAGATCAAAATTTTCTACATTTTTCCCTGGTTTGATTAACGAGAAATATATTAGAAATTCAATTAGAAATATATTAAAAAATACGTAAAAATTCGTTCATTTCCATAACTGATGACTACTTTCATTGATCAAACAAGAGAAAATATAGAACATTTTGAACCAAAAATTTGTCTGAAAGGCGAAATCATTTCGCCGAAATGGTTACTTAATTAATTGAATTAAATGTTACGTGCTGGTTAGCCTTATTGTGTCAGTTTGTTGTAATTTAACCCCCAGTCAGATTTATCCACTGACCAATTTTCGGACATTCGTGAAAAATATTAATGACCGGTCATGAATGGTAAAAACAATTCGGATTTTTTTACTCTAAATAGTTGTGACAATTGTCTATAAATGATAATTGATCAATCATGTGGCTTTATCACGTGATTTCAAATGGAAATATGATCACATGCGTCTGAAAATTGCTATTCACATAAAACCCGCATTTTAGTTCCACAAAAAGGCCGTGAATTAAAAATATTTACTAACTTTTTTTATAATTCTCTTTAAAATAATTCAAAACGTTTTTGAATTTTAAAAATATATAACTTTTTCCCAAAAATGTCAAGTATTTTTCGAGGAAAATCTTTTTATTAAAAATTCACCGAAAAATGTTTTCTGTGTAATTCCCCGAAAAGCCTTTTATTGAAAATCTGTCGCCAAAGGTTTTCTGTAAAATTCCATGCAAAGGCTTTAAAAGATTAAAAATTCCTAGAAAAGCCCTTTTTGGAAAATTCCCCGTAAGAAGTTAGCACAACAATTTTTGGCTCTTAACTCTTAGGAGGAAGTTTTTGGGAACCCGTAGGGGGAAAATGTGTGTAAATAAACACGCACTTAAAAAATTCACAATAATTCGCAATAATTCAAAAAACTGGTAGAACCAAGTTGTAGAGCTCGTCAAACTACGTCGATCTGATTATTCAGAAATGGATTAGGGCCACCAGGGCCCCCTAGAGAGCTGTTTGAAATCTCCAACCTACGCAAAAAATAACACCGTCAATAGAATTTTCTCGAAAAGTTGAGGGGGGGGTCACCAATACCCGCTTTGCCCTACGGGGCCTCCNTTTTGTTGGTGCCCGCTACTCGCCACAAGTTAAAAACGATTTCAATTAAATTTTTAATCTCGGTAACAAGTAAAATGAATCGCCCGCGGCACTTTGAGGCAGATTACATTCCGAAAGTTAATTTCCCAAAAATGCTTCTGACTCTATTATATTTTTTATGACATGGTAAATTGAAAGTGCCATAAAAGAAAGGTCGATATATAGCTTCCAGCATTATGGATTAGTCGATGGTTTATTTACGGGAAATTTAAGATTAAGATTAGGACCACGGCCTGTCACAATTGATTGACAGAAACCATAGCTTTTGTGTTTTATGACACACGGCAATCCATATCAACCATTGCTCCTAATTCATCTTAACTACCGTATGTCATATACCGCTTACAGTATATCGGCGGGTGTGTTTATAAGGTAAACGCCTAAAAATTATCTGGACCTTTGAATTGGGCTTTAAGGATGGGTTTGACTCAAAACTACAATATTTTTAATTAGCGGTTTTCTGAACATGGAAGTGATTTTTTTTTGAAAAACAGGGGCAGGCCCAGGAAGGCCCCAGGGTAGTTTCCCGACTATTTGTGGTCGTGAAAGAAGTTTTATTTTGGGTATTTTCGCGACCACATTTGGTTCGCGACCACATTTGGTTCGCGACCACATTTGGTCGAGAATTGTTGTTCAAAGTTTGGTTTCGCGACCACATTTGGTCGTGAATTGTTGTTCAAAGTTTGCTGGCTCTCGAAATTACGTTTTGGGTGAAGTTTCGCGATCACTATTTTTAGGTGAAAAAAATGGTCGCGACATTTTGAACAACGATTCGCGACCAAATGTGTGGAGGAAAATCAAGATTATTGAGAAATTATATCTCAAGCACCATACATTTTTTTAACTTTAGTTTTGAAGTAAAATTTTTTTTAATACCGATAACATTAATTACCTGAAAAGTTATATTTTTATAGCACTTGCAAACGACAATGCATCATAATTTCAGTAAGTACCAAACTTTTTAAAACAATTTATGGTGCCTGAGATATAATTTCTAAATTTACTCTAAATTTGAGTTGGCCAGCATATTAAGGGGTCTCTAGATGTGCATTTTCGATTTCTAAAAAATAATAGGGATCTATATAACAGAGATTTCTGATAAAATTATGTACATGCTTAAAATTTTGTACATTATAAATTACATTAATTAAACTCGGTCTCAACAAACTGCACATCTAGAGATATTTACGATTTTTTGTGAAAAAACGCACGTTCAGGGAGACTTGCACATCTAGAGACCCCTGACTGTGTCCCAGTATAAAAAACCACTCATCGTGCTAAAAAATAACGTACTAAACTAATTGATTGCCAATGAAAAACACGGTCTCGAGTGAGGTGGCAAGTGAAATCCTTTTTGTGGAATAAAATGCTTTCAGTAAAAGCTTACAGTTGTTAAACGATAATTTATGGCCAACTGTCATCAGACGGAAATATAATAATCTTTGGTAGTTTAATCTAAAATTTTTAACATCCACCCCTAAATATGGTGAAGGGTAGGTGAAAAAACCCATTTATGAGTACTTTCGCAACCACGCCATTTGGTTCGAAACCATACTTTGAACAACGATTCGCGACCATATGGACGCGAAAACATCTTTTGAACAACGATTCGCGACCAAATGGTGTGGTCGCGAAAGTACTCATAAACGGGTTTTTTTTCGCGACCACAAATGGTCGCGAAAGTACCTTACTCCCTAAATATAGCCCTTTATTTTCAATATTGTTTTTTTTTTGAAAATGTCAAAGGTCAATAGTGTCTTTTATGTTAACAGGACTAGATTTCTAGATTTCTGCGGAAATTTGTTTTTCTACATTATAATTTATATATAAAAAAAATATTTGAAAACAATTTATGGTGCTCACTAGGAAACTGTTGGCGAATGACTTATTTGTTGGTCCAAACTCCTGGCAAAAAGGCAATACAGTGCCCGGTTCAAAAGCGTTACACGTAAAAGCATTGTAAAATGACGTCATAATCCAAAAGCATTTCGTAAAAAGTTAACGTAAGCAACACGTCTAAAATTATACGTCCTGTAAAGTTTACAGTGGAAACGTACGCCTGAATAAAAATAATCACCAAAAGGGTCAGAAAAAGACGGCATGGCCTAAAACCGTTACAATTTTTCGAGCTACATATTGTAACGATTTTGAAGCAGGGACTGTACATAAATATTTTGGCTAATGACTCATTTTTGACCCGAATTCATGACAACAATGGGAGATTTTAGACTTTTCCGCGGGGGAGGAAATTTTTTCTGGAAACCATTCTATTCGACGTAGTTTTTCATCCTGAAAATTTTAGGCGCTAGAGAGCAAAAAAGGTGTAAAAAGCGGTATATAAATGGGGCCCCCAAAATCTAGAATTTGAAGAAATTTTTTGGTAATTTAAGCATCCCATCAGTTTCTCAACATCTTTTTTCACCTTTTTGACACTTTTTTGCTCTCTAGCGCCTAAACTAGCCTTTTGAAATTTTTTTGGCACGAGTGGATTCAGGGTGAAAAACTACGTCGAATAGGATGGTTTCCAGAAAAAATTTCCTCACTGCGCGGAAAAGTCTCAAATCTCATTTCAGATAAATGAAATGTGCATTATGCATATTAGGAAAGGTTTTTGGCTTACCTTAATATTTAATGATGTGAGAATTGATTCGCGATCTTGCAAGCTCGGGTCCTCCATGAGCGCTCCGTTTGCAAAATTGAGGACGGTGGCTTGATTACTATTCGAATGAGAGCATAAAATAACGCACATGTCACATAGGTTAACACCGACCGCCCGGAGATCAGTGCGAGAAAGTGGACTGCCAGGCAATACGAGAACTTTTGGAAAGCAAGTGAGAGTTTCCCACTCTTTTTGGATATACTTTACATCCCCTAACAGAACAATTGTTTTAAGCTCGTGGTAATGGAAGTTTGAGGCACGTAGTGGCATAATAAAGTTACGCAATCCCAGCGTAGGCGTGTCCGCTCCGACACCGGGTAAACAGACAACAATATGACCCTAAAATATAAATACAGTTGTTTAACTCATATCCTCATACGGTTTGTAAACGTCGAAAACTGTTAACATAATGGAATTTTGTTAACATAATTGGGTAGGGCGTTTGGTTAAATAATTGGAAATCGAATCCCAAAAAGTGTTAACATATCTGATACACCACATAACCCCTTATGTTAACAAAATTCCATTATGTTAACAGTTTTCCACGTTTGATGGTGTTAACATAACGGCTTATGTGCTGTATATTGACAGCATATATATTGGCAAATCTTATTCATGAGTCATGAATAATGAGTTGGTGATGCTTTTTTTGCGCACTATAAATTGTTTATAAAAAGTTATGATAATTTTATAAAATATATTATGGTTCGTGAAAAAAATTACGAAATCGTACTCAAGTATGTCATCAAGATCTTCGGTAGGGTGATATGATAAAAAGGGGAATTTGTCAAACTTTTTAAAAATCACAAACAGTTACTGAAATTATGTGGAAATTAAAATAATATTTTACGCTAGAAAACAATGTTATTTTAAAAACTTTTTATCATAACGTTTTAAAAACAGTTTATGGTGTTCAAAAATAATATCCGATTTTTTGATTTATCTGATTGTTTTGATTTCCGATTATTCTATGATATTCCAAAGTTCAAATAAATACCCGAAAATTCCAAGTATCATAATAGTCGGACACAAAAAAACTTAAATAAATCAAAGAATCTGAGCGTTTTTGGGCACCATAAACTGTTTATAAAACATTATAATAAAACTAAAAAAATATAATGGCTTTTTCGAACAAATATAACAATATTACTTTCAATCACTAAGACTAAATCGTTTTTATTTTTGTAATTCTTATCTAGAATAATCAGGACCAAAAATGTAAAAATTCGGTTTTTCGCAAAATTTGCAAACTTGATAAAAAGAAAGTAAAAACAATTTTGATCACCGAACACGTTCTAGAACGGCCCTTCTACTGACTGGACGGTATAAAAAGCGACCAATTGTTGACAAGTTAAAAAAAAAATTCTTGAATACGCAATCTGTGACATTTCACTTGTCAATAATTGGTCGCTTTTTATACCGACCAGCCGGTACGGTTTGTCAAACATCAAAATTTGCTAAATTTGTATTCTAGAACAATAATTGTGAAAGAGAAAATTGATGGAATTCTTCCCCCGATGCGTATTCACTTCTAGAATACAAATTTGGCAAATTTTGAGGTTTGACACACCGTATTTCAATCAAATAAAAATAGATCACAAACTCAAAATAGAACGACGGTTCTGTTCTGTTCTAAAAAGTAGAACACAACTTTTACATCTCTGGCGAGGACTGTGACTTACTTGCAAATTAAGCTGAGCGCATTGTTCCTTAGTGAGCTCTGCTTCTGAAATTCGTCTGGGTTTGCACCAATGGAACATACCGGTCGAATCGTAGCGCATTTCGTCGGATTCGCGCTCGTCGATCCGGTGGCGGCGCGATAATAGTTGATTCGCGCCATTTCCCGACGCATTCGCCGAATTCTGCCCGTCTGGTGATAAATTATTTTTCCATTTGGGGTTGTTTTCGTGGTTTTCGTAATTGGAACCCAGTGATTGCTAAATAAATCAAGTTTTATTTATATTCAGGGAGTTTTGTGATATTGGTTTTGTTTTTTATTACAAAAAGTTTTATATTTCTAAGCGGAAATTAAATAAGAAATTTCAAAACATTTTATGGTGTCTGGGCAATAACCGTAATTTCAAATATTGAAAAAATATTAAAATATTAAAAAAAACACCAATAATGCATTATAATGGCGTGTAGGTGGCGTATAAACCACTTGCGCAGTTAAATTTCAAAAGTATTTTAAATGAAAAAATTATTAGCTTTTGAATTTTCCTTTACGATAATTGTTAGGCACAAAAAACAATAAAAAGGCACCAAGTGATTAAATTGGGTTTTAATGGTTGAGACGCAACGTCTGAATTTCATTTGTAAATTACAAATTGTAATGACCGGTTTTAACCAACTATACCGGTATTGAAAATAAAATTTCTATCAAAATCAATTATTTTTTTTGGGTTCATTTTCAACTTCGACTGTCGTTATTTCTATGCAAAAATGAAATAACAAATTTCAAAACCTTTTATGGTGCCTGGTCAATAACCGTAATTTCAAATATTAAAACAACACCAATAATGCATTATAATCGTGTAGGTGGCCATAAACCACTTGCGCAGTTAAATTTCAAAAGTATTTTCACAAAATTGCAACGTAACTTCGCAGTGTGTAGGCGGAAATAAAATTTTGAAAAAAAAAACTGAAACTTGACTGCGCAATGCGTGGACGAAAGATAAATTATATAACAAATGCGCAGTGCGTAGGCGGCCAAGTAGAATTGTAAATAATGCAATTTCGCAAAAACTTAAGGGTGGTCTGCTCGATTTGTTTACAAACATGCATGAAAAGGAACACGTTATTGTGGACAAGGCATACATTCCATCAATTTGAAAATGCCCTGTACACATTTTCCCCATTTTTGAGAATCATTTCCCATCTTTTCACGCNTATAATAATTTTGTTTTTTATTACAAAAAGTTTTATATTTCTATGCGAAAATTGAATAAGAAATTTTAAAACATTTTATGGTGTCTGGGCAATAACCGTAATTTCAAATATTAAAAAACACCAATAATACATTATAATGGCGTAGGTGGCGTATAAACCACTTGCGCAGTTAAATTTCAAAAGTATTTTCACAAAATTGCAACGTAACTTCGCAGTGTGTAGGCGGAAAGAAAATTTTGAAAAAAAAAACTGCAACTTGACTGCGCAATGCGTGGACGAAAGATAAATTGAATAACAAATGCGCAGTGCGTAGGCGGCCAAGTAGAATTGTAAATAATGAAGTTTCGCAAAAACTTGATGAATTATTACATTTCTGCAACTTAACTGCGCGAGTGGTGTAATTTTAATTTAGCTTATTTTTGTAGTTGCATGTTAAGCATTTATTTACATTTTTCGTACCTGATTGCTGTCAATGTAGCTGCGGGAATTGACCTTGACATTGTGGGGACATGTACAGCGGCGTATTTCGTCAAGGTCGGTCACATCGACGTGACATCGGGCACACCAGACATTTGCCCGTTTCACCTCTTTGGCACTTTCAGCAATAAAAAATCCAAGACAGCCCGGCTTTAACTTTACATGAGAGCCCGGATTTATAAGCAATTGTTGGCCACCGGTCGGTTTGGACACTTGGAGCTAGGCTGTCCAGACTGAATTTCAAATGGCCATAAAACGGTAATTCACGGTACTTCACAGGAAAACGCTATAAAAGCTATTTCCCGTAGAATATCCACATGGCCGTGAACTTGATGAAAATCGTAATTTCAAACACTATCTTATCCTACAGTTTTTACACGATTGATTTCGTTTTTGTGACAAAATGTTTCGAATATCGATGCCAACAATAAACTACACAGGATATGCCGTTAACCGTCCGGAACCGGGTTAACCGTCCACTTTCGTAATAATTTTTTTTCAGAGCTAACGCCAACAGGGTCCGCCGTTAACCGTTCAGTTTCCATTAACCGTCCTTTTTTTATATAAAAATGGCTATTTTCCGTTAACCGTCCAGTTTCGATTTGTTAAAAATTTCCCAAAAAACATTTGCCTACGCATTGAGCCGTTAACCTTCCGAAAACCCGTTAACCGTGCAGATACATTATTATTCACTGTTATATCCTTGTTAATTAAGATATACACAAAAAGTTTCAAAAATATTGATGATCCCTAAACCCGTTAATCGACTGTTTGACAAAATTTTAAAATAGGGACCATAAAAAGTTTTGAAATTTTTTGTGTTTTTTTTTTGGTATATCAGAATTATCTTTGATAGAACAGTGCATAGTAATCTGTATCAATTAAAAATACATCTTCAGGGAAATCTTCAGGGAAATTCATATCATTTTTGCTTTTATAACTATTCAAATTTTGTAGGTAAATATGTCATCATATATTCCGTGCGAAATATTACAATTGGTATTTCCATCGGAATATATGATGGCATATTTTAGCATAATTTTTTTTTTTGGCGTTTGTTTGTGAAATATAAATTGTATGTGAAGTTAGAAACATACACTGTATATTTCGCAAAGAAACGCTAAAAAGTAAAATTATGTTAAAAAGTACGAAAAACTTTTCAAAAATACCATTTCTTTACTTTTTACCAAACAGCACCGTTTCCCCAAATTCATTTTTTTTCATAGCGACTTTCGAAAATCAGTTTGGACAGCCTACTTGGACCGCGATCAAGAGGAGGTTTAGCTTTTGATAACATAACTCGCAGACGCGCGGGAAGGACAGGCCGGAAAACGAATAGGACAGTTTTTCCGTGTACATTTCGGCGCCGACTCCCGCCAAATAATGNGGTGCAAGGCACGACTGAAAAGAAAGATTAATATAAATTAATTTAAATATGGCCAAGCTCAAAAAACTGACATGAACTTAATGCAGGTCCTGAACCAAAACAAAAGCCAAAAATACACAATTTATGTTGAAAAAACTGACTTGACATTGTAACAGTCAAAATGACAGAGCTTAGAACCAATTATAATATAATTCTTATAAATTTTGACAGGCACCATAAAATGTTTTAAAATATTTACAATATTAAAAAAAAAACTCAGTGTAATAATCGATACGAAAATCCCATTTCTTTGATTTTTTCAACATTTTCAACAGACTTTTTTCCGTCACATTCACTTTTTGCCACATAATTTTTACATATTCGTAATCAGTGAATCAATGGCTTTCATGTGAGCCTACTTTAGGCAAAATTCAAAAAAAAAGTTTCAAAAATGTTAAAAAAAAATCCCATACTCAAAAGTGTGGGCAGCCTACTAGTTATATGGCCAAGCTAAAATAAACTGACTTGAACTTCACGCAGGTCTTGAACCAAAAAAGCCGAAATATACAATTTATGTTAAAAAACTGACTTGACATTGTAACAGTCAAAATGTCAGACCTTACAACCAATTATAATAAAATTCTTATAAATTTTGACAGGCACCATAAAATGTTGTAAAATATTTACAATATAAAAAAAACTGAGTGTAATAATCGACAAATAATAAGAATAGCATTATTAAATCCAATTGCTAATATTATCCTGTAAAATACGAATGAAGTATAATTATAAACAACGTAAGTTACGTAACAAAGAAAAAGTCAAGTCGATCACATTTTTTAAAATAAAAAAAGTGGTCAGATAACTGAATACTGACAAGATAAGGGGTGTAACAACAGTCGTATCGCCTTTTTCTTGACACTTTCGCATAAATCATAATCTATGAGTCATAGGGCCTAAAAACTGTCAAGTAACGTGATTTTGGTCCCAAAAAAGGTAATGTGTTAAGATTTGGGCGCACCGACTGCTCGTCCACCTATATGAACGGTAAAAATGCAGTTTTGAGGAACATTTCTCTTAAAAAATGCCCTTAAATGTATTAAACTATGAAAAAATTGTACTGTAAAATTTACAATGTACTTTTGTAAAAACTTGTTAATAAAATTACAACAGATTACATATGGATTTTGCGAAAATTGTCAAGATATGGGAATTTTCCAAGAAAAAAGGGACATCGACCATATGAGTCATACGGTCTAAAATCTGTCAAAAAGAGGATTTTTTTCAAGAAAAAGGCGATAAGACTGTAATTCATTTTTTGTCATTATTAATAATACAAACACCCTGTTGCACTAAAGTCGAAAAAAAAACTTTTTGATCTGAATCACTAATTCAAAATCAGCCAAATACCGCAAGTTTAAACGTGTAAGAGACTATAATTATACCAATAATTTTAATATTCAGAAATCTGATTTTTGCCACCAATCGTAACTATCCAGTAAAAACCGCTATAAAACCGGTAGTAAATTTTTATGCCGTACATATAACACGACATTGCTGGAAAATTGGATTATCAAACAGTCCAATTTTTAAATGTGAAATTTCGAGGCCAAAATCGGAAATTTAAAGAGGAAGTGGCGTTTTTTTTCATAATTTCCGGGAAAATTAATATTTATGATATGAAATCAATCATGTTTTATTGGCCTCTTAGCGTCTCGTCGATCTTCATCATATTTATTTATTTGACCACCTACTGACTGAGCCGCCCACTTTTTTTAATCACGGAAATCAAGAAAAAGAACACAAACAACAGTGCGGTTTTCAAAAGTTGATTGTGATTTTGACTGTCAAAAAAGTAAACTCAAAATTTGGTTAACCTACACGCAAATACGTATTTTGTTGTTAACTCTTGCGCACCGCCCATTTCGATCACACGTTGCGCCCGAGTGGCGCAAATGGGACTGATTCCTATAAATACACCTCAAACCGCTATTTAGAAAAAACTTACATATACCACTACTTCCGTTAACGTGACACTTATATAAAGTATAAATACACCGGGTGCCCAGTTATCGAGGGTTTTTTTTCCATATTTTTGGAAATTTCCCGCTCGTGCTGTTATCGGGCGGTTTTTTTTTGTATATGTTTACCTTCCGCTTCCGCCCTGAGCAGTTATCGGGCCCCCAATCAAGGTTTTTTTATCGCGAAACCCGCCGATAACTGCGCACCCCGTGTAGATTATTTTAAAATTAAATAACATGATAACAATAATCACAAAAGTTACATGCTCTTTGCACGGCAATAACGTTCTTTTTATTCTTTTTATTGATCGATTAATAAACTGACTTATTTTTTTATATTGTAAGTATTTTAAAACATTTTATGGTGTCTGTGAAATTTTGTAAAACTTAATGGAGAGAAGTTAACGCGATACACCTAAGTACAATAGTATAATAGTAACAAGGTCACAAAATAGAATCTAAATGGCCGAGGGACTGTATAATTTTTCAGTGTACGCCCATTCCCGCCAATTCTCTCGGTCAAAAAAGGCTCAGAATGGGCGTAAGGACAGTTTTAACAAATTTTTTATGTCAATATTTTTTATTTTCATGAAAACTTTTTAATAAATCAGACTTATTACTGCGACATTGAGATATTTTTTAGTTGTATTTTTTTAACTTTTCCTGAAAAGCATTAAGCGTAACTCCAAATTCTCTGTTTGGTTATGAAATGACTAAATCAATGTTAAATTTAAATTAATTAAATTTTCTCATTAAAAAAATAATAATTTTACGGTGCTGAAAATTTGAAAATTGAGCATACTACTACGGATTTATTTCCATCTTTTGCCCATTAGAAAAGACTCCAAACATAACATGATTTTCATCGAAAAAACTTTTTAAACAGTTGATTTAAACCCCTAACCAGTTATCTTAACAGTTATCTAAACAAAATTGAGTTATCGCTTTTTTGGACCAAAACGTATNCCGCTCGTGCTGTTATCGGGCGGTTTTTTTTTGTATATGTTTACCTTCCGCTTCCGCCCTGAGCAGTTATCGGGCCCCCAATCAAGGTTTTTTTGTCGCGAAACCCGCCGATAACTGCGCACCCCGTGTAGATTATTTTAAAATTAAATAACATGATATCAATAATCACAAAAGTTACATGCTCATTGCACGGCAATAACGTTCTTTTTATTCTTTTTATTGATCGATTAATAAACTGACTTATTTTTTTTATATTGTAAGTATTTTAAAACTTTTTATGGTGTCTGTGAAATTTTGTAAAACTTAATGGAGAGAAGTTAACGCGATACACCTAAGTACAATACATGTAGTATAATAGTAACAAGGTCACAAAATAGAATCTAAATGGCCGAGGGACTGTAAAATTTTTCAGTGTACGCCCATTCCCGCCAATTCTCTCGGTCAAAAAAAGCTCAGAATGGGCGTAAGGACAGTTTTAACAAATTTTTTATGTCAATATTTTTTATTTTCATGAAAACTTTTTAATAAATCAGACTTATTACTGCGACATTGAGATATTTTTTTAGTTGTATTTTTTTAACTTTTCCTGAAAAGCATTAAGCGTAACTCCAAATTCTCGGTTTGATTATGAAAAGACTAAATCAATGTTAAATTTAAATTAATTAAATTTTGTCATTAAAAAAATAATAATTTTACGGTGCTGAAAATTTGAAAATTGAGCATACTACTACGGATTTATTTCCATCTTTTGCCCATTAGAAAAGACTCCAAACATAACATGATTTTCATCGAAAAAACTTTTTAAACAATTGATTTAAACCCCTAACCAGTTATCTTAACAGTTATCTAAACAAAATTGAGTTATCGCTTTTTTGGACCAAAACGTATCGCGATTTCCAATTATTTTGCCAAATGCTGAACCCAATTATTTTAACAAAATTCAATTATCTTAACACTTTGGCAGCAAACTAGTTGTAAAGATAACTGAGGTGGTGTATGTTACCTGTGCAATAAAGCCAAGCTTTAGCTCTGCAAGACAAATAACTGAGTCGCCCATGGCTGCTGACCATGAGGGGATGTTGAGTAGATGGGCTTTATTATGATGAGCAAGAACTTGGATTATGATTCGAGCTCGAGGTGAGTAATTCTTGATTGAAATAACGCGCATAATATTCGATGCATCTTCAATATCCGCATCTGCACAGTACCTGAAAATTTAGAGTTATATTGGCAGAACCCAGAAAAAAAAAATATGTATATGTGTTTACTCTTCGGGAAATTGAGAAATCGGCAACAACATTTTTTTGCGAATTCATTTGAGCTAACTTATATATAAAAAAATAAACCGATATCTCAAACATGGTAGGACCAGATACGTTTTGCGTACAAAAATTGCCCAAAAAAACTGATTTTTTGTGTAAAAATTATCTGTGTTATGTGATGTTGTATTTGTACACTGTACAGTACCTTAACATCATACTGTATGATTCATACAGTTCGAATCATACTATAGGTTGACCACATTCATTCATTAAAATTTCCACGATAACTATTTTTTCCAAATGTTAACCTATTTAGACATGGCGAAAAGTAAAGATTTAGTGAACACACATTTCGAACTTTCCCATTATATATCCAACATATTTTAAAACATTTTATGGTGCCTATAACTTATAGGCTATAATCCAAGTTACTGTGGCTATAAGTCAAGGCTATAAGTCAAGTTTTGATGTGCAACTTTAGTAAATACACCAGGTGTGCCGTTATCAATCAAAACCGAAATGAAAAACGTTAAAGGCTTAACTTATAACTTATAGGCACCATAAAATGTTTTAAAATATGTTGGTTTCATTAATAGTAGGCGGTTGCGTTTGTGAGAAATTTTACATAAACAGGATTTATTTTTATTTTTGGAATGTGAACCACTTTGGAATATTTTTTTTTTGTCAAAATTACATTTTACTGCTATTTTTATGTTTTCAAAGATTCAAAAATTTCCCGATAAAAAATCAAATATAACGGTAAAACTAAATTGGCTGAAACATAACGGCGCATATGGTGATTTTCTAACGGTTGTGGGACCGTCTTATCTAAAACGGGCGCGCAGAAGTTAAATAGTTTCTAACTCGGCAAGGTGTTACGCAAGAAGTGTATGGACATTGAATTGAAAACTGTGCTGCCATATTTAAAGCGGTTATTGTTTCCTAAACGTGTAAATTATTTTTGGCTCAGTTATTTTGGCGACGTTTTTTTTTTTACTGGTTATAAAATTACATTTATATGCGTTCATGGTCAATGGACGTCTTTAGTGAACGGAGCCTAGATGTGACTCCCACGGGAATTCAGATAAAGTCCACATAAAATTCAATTACAGTGCCAACTAGGGTGAACCAGGTTATTTTCGAAAGCAAAAAATGTCAAAAAACGAGCTATTTTATATTGTCTATAAAAACTGTTTGATTATATAAAATAGACCGGAACTCAGTTAACCAATTAAATATGTTAACCACCCGAAACTTTTAACCCCTAGGAGCTAAAAATAGTGCCAGAGTTCCTAGTCCAAGTAAATTTCGATGGTATTTTTCGTTCAATTTTGTTTCTTAAAAAATAACATTTCCAAAAAGACCCCTGGGTACGATAATTGGCGAGAAATTTTATTTTGACGAAAAATTTTATATAATGAAAAATGACTCAGACAAAAAGCTCGGGGACCGCTCAGAATCTTCAAAAATAGGAAACTCAAATTTNAGTTATTTTGGCGACGTTTTTTTTTTTACTGGTTATAAAATTACATTTATATGCGTTCATGGTCAATGGACGTCTTTAGTGAACGGAGCCTAGATGTGACTCCCACGGGAATTCAGATAAAGTCCACATAAAATTCAATTACAGTGCCAACTAGGGTGAACAAGGTTATTTTCGAAAGCAAAAAATGTCAAAAAACGAGCTATCTTATATAGTTTATAAAATAGACCGGAATTCAGGAAACCAATAAATTATGTTAACCACTCGAAACTTTTAACCCTTAGGGACTCAAAATAGTGCCAGAGCTTTTCGTCCAAGTAAATTTTGATCAAATGGTATTTTTCGTTCAATTTCTTTTTTGTACAAAATAACATTTCCAAAAGGCCCCTGGGTCCGATAATTGGCGGGAAAAAAATTTTTGAAAAAAATTTTATTGGATGAAAAATAACTGACAAACAGCTCGGGGACCGCTCAGAATCTTCAAAAATAGGAAACGCAAATTTTCTTCAAAAGTGACATGAAAATGGCTTAACAAATATACTATTAATTTTATAATCCGGTACACCACCAACGGGTTTTTCAGGCCACTTGTTTTCATATTTTCCAGCTGTACCGCCTACGCTCTACGGGTTTATACGGCCCTCTGCGGGTTTATCCAGCCGGCTTTGAAAGGCGAAAGTGGCCCGATAAAACCCCGATGGGGTATATTATTTGTAATTTTTTCCATGGTTATAAGGCCAACTGAATTATTCAAAATAAAATCAAGACCATTCCATAAATCTAGTAAAGAAAGTTTTTTAGTGAATTTTTTCGATGTAACCGCAATTTGTTAGAGAAACCCTCATGGGATTTCGGAAGAAAGTCTATATAGGCCTAAATTGAATTGGTAATTCGCAAACTTTCTTTGGGTCATAATTGAAAAGGCTTAAATTAATTCATTGACCTCAGAAGACAACTACCCAAAACTTTGATTAGCTACCCAAGTATATTAGCCACTTATCCTATATTATCCCCACAAATATAACTTGGGCAACCAATTACCCAGAAAAAAAAACGACAAAAAACCTTAAATACTTAAAAAATGCGATTGAGGTTTTTTAAAATTATTATGAACCGAAAGTAAAATAAAAAAAACTTGGCCTGTAATAAATGTATTTGCTCAATGTGGCGCAAAAGGGTTAAACTAAAGATTTTTTCATGCAGAATGCCACAGAATAGGAGTAAAATAAGAATAACTCTCGCATATTGAAGAAAAAACTTTTTCCTAGAAATTTTAATGAATTTGTGGTGTGTGGTATATCATTTCTCAAAAACCGTTTTCCGAAGAATTAGTTTTTTTTCTAAAAATCGAAAGCTGCCCCGCCGGGCCCCGTGTGGCCAACATTATAACCACCTAACCAGTTATGTTAACAAAATTCCGTTATGATAACAAAATGCCGTTATGTTAACAAAATTCTGTTATATTAACAAAATTCCGTTATATGAACAAAATTCCGTTATGCTAACAAAATTCCCTTATTTTAACAAAATTCCCTTATGTTAACAAAAATCCGTTATGTTAACTTTTTTTTGCCTTTAATGAATTCCATTTTTTCCCACACCTTACACAGTTATGTTAACAAAATTCCATCTCTAGTTAGATGATGTAGTTTTGGAATAATTTTGGACTTACTTATTGGCGAGAATAACGCATCCATCAGCTTCTTCCATTTTAATTCGCGACAA